>CM030172.1:33121982-33294949 GCA_017639675.1 Aplochiton taeniatus | reverse complement strand
CCCCCCAACCCCCGCCCCACTCATAAGTACGTCAACGCAGTGTAATGAACAATTTTGCACCGATGCATTTAAATGAATTGTCATCCTGGTTTGTTGTCGGCTATTAATAACAGCGATTGTGATTGTGAACAGTACAGTGGGACATCTGGCCAATGTTTGCACATATGTGAAGTGTGACATGTGCCACAGCTGTTGATTTGCGTGTGTGTGTGTGTGTGTGTGTGTGTGTGTGTGTGTGTGTGTGTGTGTGTATGCATATGAAAGAGAGAGGGAAAGAGACTGTGTGTTAGTGTTTTGTGTCCATGCGTGTGTGCAATGCATAGGTTGGCAGAGCGTGTGCGCGTGTGTGTGTGTGTGTCCCACTGAACATCAGTCAGCCGATGTGGCACCATCCCTTTCTTCTGACTGTCAGTCCCCATCAATCTTGCAGCAGCCTGCTCCTTCAGGGCTGAACATGCTCGACCTGCCAGTTACAGTCTGATGTGAGAAGTGCCTTGCATCACGCCACTGCAGTCACATAACCCATGACGCACTGCACGGCCCTGCTTCCTGGCTTGCATGTGAACTCAGATGCTGCAGTAGAGCCAAGCTCACCTGACCCCCACAGAAACAGAGGTCTTCAGACCGTTGGCGATTTTGTAACTCTGAAATGGACGTGGAAAACTAGGCAAACATGCAAAACTTGTTGAAATGTTTGATCTCAATCTGAAATACTTTAAATGGCCCTGTATTCAGCCTCTGAGACATCTTTGGAAGCCCGACAGTCACTTCAATTAGATACAATTAGATTGCATTACCCTAAAACACACTATGTTCTGATATTAGTCACTATGTATTTTCCTCTAGTCTATGTTTCCTGCCTAACCATGCAATGTAGTGTACTGTAACTGTAGTCAGTGTACAGTTAATTCACCTTGTATTACCAGTGAACTCTGTGACTAGTCAGTATACTGTTAATACACCTTGCATGAATATTGAATTATGTATCAAACACACACAAACCCTCCGACTACTGGCTGTAAGCTATTGCTCTATATGGATATAGACCCACTGAAGGCACGTAGACTTTACATGCACACGCAGTCGGTTTTTCTATTGCTGGTTGATACCAACAAATATTGCACCCATTATTTAGGTTGCCAATTAGCAAATTCTATTAGTCAACAAATATAGTATTTACAAGCAACACAGAAATTATTCAGGCTTTCTTTTGCGAGACATTTTTGCACTTCCTACAGAAGCAGGAGAGACAGCAAAAAATACTTCAAGTTTGACTGTCACCCTGCTTATAAGAGCAGTAATGTGGAGAATACATAGTTTAGCAACTGTCAATAGGTTTCACACTGAAATTAGTTATGTGAAGTTATTATTCAATGAAATCTTTGTTTGTCAAAACTACCACTACTTTAAAAAGAACATGTTTACTTTACTTTAAAGCCAGTACATCCAGACTATATTTCTGAAGAAAAACATAATGTGTAATATGAAGTCATGCAAAGTTCATTAACATGAAGGTAAAACACATTACTCAACTAAACAGTTTAAACTCAATGGTCTCATTTAGCAACAGATTTGTGGTAAGCAATCAAGACAAGACCACATGGGATCTATGAAGCATAATTTACAAATGAGTTTCAAACATCCCAACTTTTCTGTGCTAGCACTGCACACCATTTATAATTGCGATCTTCAGTGAGAAAATCAGTAGGCCTTATATGTCTGCCAATCCCCCAAGTTCAGAGTTAATTAATAATAACACATTATTACAAACAATAAAATAACACCAAAAATATTCTCTACTGACCAATTTTACTTATTCAAATGTAATTTCACTGTTGAATTATCAGAAAGTGTGTTTTGTTCTCTTGTTTGTTGGCTAATTTAGAATAGATAGATTATCAGCAAACGCACTCAAATTTGTTCTGTTGAAAATGAACTATCACATTTGATTAGAACTCATTTTAGGTAGGAAATGTTGTTGAGTTGCATAAACTTTATTAATTTAACCTTAAGCATACTTTAAGTACAGAGATGTGCGTGCAGACATTGATAAAAGGTGCCCTATGAGTTCACCTTGATACTTGTTCTTGGATTTTCTGGGCTGGCCTGACATGTGCTCACCAGGGAAACAAATAATTGCATGGCATTCATGACAATTACCAGGTGGGGAGGGGTGGAGGAAGTATTTGACAAACCAAGGCCTCCTATTCAAATTAGATTTGTCAATTCTTTGACAAAATATGTTTTGTGTTCCTATTTAAAAAATGTGTCCCTGTAGTTAACTGTTAAGCTGTATGGCAAAAGTATTGGAATTGCTGAAAAACCTGAATAGATTAGAAATTTAACTAATTTTAAATTGTACCTACCTACAGAAAATTAACTTAAGAGTAGTATAAACAAAATGCATTCCTTCTTTTTTCTCTGATATTTGTTTTGAAAAACCTTTTGACCTTTTTTACACTAACTAATTTATCAGTTTATTAAATAAACTTAATAGCCAGTTTATTAAATGTAGTGCTGAATGTCTTTCTGGGTTAGTGTTTTGATTATATTTAATCAAACATTACATATCTTCTAATGAGTTGAGTGGTTCCTATGGGAGCGACATTTCTCTCATGTTTTTCTGAGCAGCCGGGAGCTTCACTGTTTTTCCCCAGAAATAGTTTCTATTTTAGATAATGAATTCTGTAACAGTTTAAATTAAAATAATGTAAGAATTCCATTATATATTTGTTTTATTCCCTGACAATTCACAGCCATTTATAGATAGTTTGGACATTCCAAAACATTTTCTTAGTATATTTTGTTAAAAACTATATAATTGAAATCCAAAATTAGCACTTAGAAAGTAATTTGGGTTGAAAGCAGATATTTCATCATTGTTTTAAGTGAACACTCTGCTTTCAGGATTTCTTTTGTAATTCAGCCCAGAACATCTTCAGAAGCCCCTCCCCTGTTTATTCCCACCCTCCAACAGATATTTAAAATAATACATTGCCTTGAGAGGTTCCAGCCTTCCATATTCTATTCTTAGTGACTTTATGAGTCAACAGGAATTGTATCTTTGATTTGCTCTATTTCTCTTACTCTTTCTTACTCTTTTCCATGCTGACTTGTCTACCTCGTTCAGCAGGAAACGTACTTTGTCTCCAGAGGTGTTCCATTTTCCCTTACTTCCGGCTAGCCTGTAACAGCCCGCTCAACAGGATCGTTGCTTTAACTGCTTTGTTTTTCCAAGTTTTATTTGATAAATGACAAGTCCTTTTTACACAGGGGTTCGGTTATTTACAGCATGCAGTTAAAGTTAAGAATCTGCTTTCCCCAATGGAATAAAGCCACTTATTTGCATCAGCTTAACTTTATACTAGTTATATATCTTTCCCATATGACTTTCAACTTTTACGATTACATGCGTCCTTCTTTTTGGCATATTAATCAACAAACGCAGCTCTAGCAAAGCTTACACATTTACATTGTTATCTATAAAAATGTGTTGCATATCTCTATTGGCAACAGGCCTGACCTTTGTGTTTTGTGCTACTGCTTAGGAATCTCAATTTGGCAAAAGACAAGTTGTTATTGTGTTGTTGCTGACGTCAATGGAAGACAAAACAAAAATAATAAACCTCTGCACACCGTCTTCACCTTTTTACCACTCTCACTTTACATGTCATTGACATCATTGACATGATAAGCAGAAGCAGATCTCGCATTTATCCAACTATTATCGCTCACCGTACTAGAAGTTTGATACATTTTTGATTAAAAAAAAAAAAATATGCTGAAGAGGACATTTTGACTATGGACAGTCAACTGAAACTTCTAAGCTTCCGTTTTTCTCTTGCTGATCTATTAGCCCCAGAGCCCCAGCGCATAATAAATGATCAACAGTTCTTATGGCTCCCCTGGGGAGAGCAGTTCACCTTGGCACAGTCCAGTGCACTGACACCTTATATCATTCTGGCTCTATGCCGCCGACACTTTATTTCACTATGACTCTACCGAACCAGCACCTTCTTTGCTCTGGCTCTAGGACAACCACAGCAAATATTGGTGTGTAGAATGCTGTAGAAGTAGAATGCTGAAGTATCATAAAGGAAGGTATAATGAAAAAGTATTACTGAGATAAGTATGTAAAGTATCATTGAGAGAAGTATAATGTCAAGTATCAGAGACGTAGAATGGTCAAGTTTTAGAGAAGTAGAATGGTAAAATATTAGAGAGGTAGAATGGTAAAGTATTCGATAGGGGGATAAAATGGTGAAGTATCACTAAGGGAAGTACAATGGCCTTCCTTTTTACAGTGTTTTTCCGCTTTCATGCCTCTGCTGCTTCCTTCTCCAGGGTTAATTAGAAAGTGCATGCTCCGGTACCTCCCATTAATTAACATTAGAGACTCCCTTAGATGTGTGCTTAGGGCATAAGTGTAAGGGAGGACGTCCCTGTGTGTGTGTGTGTGTGTGTGTGTGTGTGTGTGTGTGTGTGTGTGTGTGTGTGTGTGTGTGTGTGTGTGTGTGTGTGTGTGTGTTAACTGCAAGACCAAGCAGCCTAGTGGGTAGAGAGAAGTAAAAGCAGAAAAGGGAGTTTTGGCCTTTTCTCTCTCTCAGTGGCGTCGCTAAGGTCATTCATTGAATCAAATGTTTCGAGTCTAGCCCTGCATGTTTCATATATGTATATATGTGTGTGTCTGTGTGTGTGCACTGCCTGACAAACACTTCATGTGCATGTGCTGGCCTTTGAGACTGTGTGTGAGTGAGGGAGAGGGCGAGGGAAGACAGGACAGTGGTGTGTCTTGTATATGTATGCTTTAACTTGTCAGCAATGCGTCACTCAGGTTAGCTACATTACGTTATCCCTAGTACCGTTAGCCTCTGTACTGTTGCGCGATCTCACAACAAATATAAAACACATAAAATGGCATTTTCACTATAAAATGTAGACGATACAAAACGTGATCTTTAAAAAGAATCTAAATGGAAGAAAGGGTTAGAAATTAAGTTGGCCTATGTCTATACAGTCCTTTGCTTACATTGAAAGGGGTAGTTTACATCTGCAATCAATGACAGATAATACAACTTTATTTCCAGGTATAGGCTAACAATGATAACTATGAAATAATATTCCTTATGCTATCAACTTAGCAACTAAACAGTAGAGCCCGATTGATACTGGATGTATGGGGCCGGTAACAATTTTGGGGCGTGAAAAATTCAGATCACAATGCAATGTTTACCTCGTTTAAATCAGAACCAAATCATGTCCTTATGATGTGCACGGTTATGTAACCATTCTTGGACACAAGGTAACTGATCACTCAAAGTGGGCCTGATAGGCAACACCACTACAGACTGCAAGAGTGCACCAGTTTGGAAAGGAGCAATGGCTTTCAAAAACGAACACAGTGCCTATGAAAACATAGAGCATTCATTTTATGCTTAGCTAGGCTAAAACATCACAAATATGATATATATATATATATATATATATATATATATATATATATACAGTGGGGCCAAAAAGTATTTAGTCAGCCACTGATTGTGCAAGTTCTCCCACTTAGAAAGATGAGAGGTCTGTAATTTTCATCATAGGTACACTTCAACTATGAGAGACAAAAATGAGTTGTGTGAATAGATCAACTGTGGGAGCAATTGTAAGAAAATGGAAGACATACAAGACCATTGATAATCTCCCTCGATCTGGGGCCCCACGCAAGATCTCCTCCCGTGGGGCCAAAATGATCATGAGAACGGTGAGCAAAAATCCCAGAACTACGCGGAGGGACCTGATGAATGACCTGCAGAGAGCTGGGACCAAAGTAACAAAGGCTACCATCAGTAACACACTACGCCGAGAGGGACTCAACTCCTGCAGTGCTAGGCGTGTCCCCCTGCTTAAGCCAGTACATGTCCAGGCCTGTCTGAAGTTTGCCAGAGAGCATATGGATGATCCAGAAGAGGATTGGGAGAATATCATGTGGTCAGATGAAACCAAAATAGAACTTTTTGGTAAAAACTCAACTCGTCGTGTTTGGAGGAAGAAGATTGCTGAGTTGCATCCCAAGAACACCATACCTACTGTGAAGCATGGGGGTGGAAACATCATGCTTTGGGCTGTTTTACTGCAAAGGGGACAGGACGACTGATCCGTGTTAAGGGAAGAATGAACGGGGCCATGTATCGTGAGATTTTAAGCCAAAACCTCCTTCCATCAGTGAGAGCATTGAAGATGGAACGTGGCTGGGTCTTCCAGCATGACAATGATCCCAAACACACCGCTCGGGCAACGAAGGAGTGGCTCCGTAAAAAGCATTTCAAGGTCCTGGAGTGGCCTAGCCAGTCTCCAGACCTCAACCCCATAGAAAATACGTGGAGGGAGTTGAAAGTCCATGTTGCCCAGCGACAGCCCCAAAACATGACTTCTCTAGAGGAGATCTGCATGGAGGAATGGGCCAAAATACCAGCTACAGTGTGTGCAAACCTGGTGAAGACTTACAGGAAACGTTTGACCTCTGCCATTGCCAACAAAGGTTATGTTACAAAGTATTGAGTTGAACTTTTGTTATTGACCAAATACTTATTTTCCATCATAATTTACAAATAAATTCTTTAAAAATCCTACAATGTGATTTCCTGGATTTTTTTTCTAGGCTAGGCCACTCCAGGACCTTGAAATGCTTTTTACGGAGCCACTCCTTCGTTGCCCGAGCGGTGTGTTTGGGATCATTGTCATGCTGGAAGACCCAGCCACGTTCCATCTTCAATGCTTTCACTGATGGAAGGAGGTTTTGGCTTAAAATCCCACGACCACATGATATTCTCCCAATCCTCTTCTGGATCATCCATATGCTCTCTGGCAAACTTCAGACAGGCCTGGACATGTACTGGCTTAAGCAGGGGGACACGCCTAGCACTGCAGGAGTTGAGTCCCTCTCGGCGTAGTGTGTTACTGATGGTAGCCTTTGTTACTTTGGTCCCAGCTCTCTGCAGGTCATTCATCAGGTCCCTCCGCGTAGTTCTGGGATTTTTGCTCACCGTTCTCATGATCATTTTGGCCCCACGAGAGGAGATCTTGCGTGGGGCCCCAGATCGAGGGAGATTATCAATGGTCTTGTATGTCTTCCATTTTCTTACAATTGCTCCCACAGTTGATCTATTCACACAACTCATTTTTGTCTCTCATAGTTTCTTCCTGGTGTCCTTCGACAGCTCTTTGGTCTTGGCCATGGTTGAGTTTGGAGTCTGACTGTTTGAGGCTGTGGACAGGTGTCTTTTATACAGATGACGAGGTCAAACAGGTTCCATTAATACAGGTAACGAGTGGAGGACAGAAGAGCTTCTTAAAGAAGAAGTTACAGGTCTGTGAGAGCCAGAAATCTTGCTTGTTTGTGAGTGACCAAATACTTATTTTCCACCATAATTTACAAATAAATTCTTAAAAATCCTACAATGTGATTTCCTGGATTTTTTTTCTCATTTTTGTCTCTCATAGTTGAAGTGTACCTATGATGAAAATTACAGACCTCTCTCATCTTTCTAAGTAGGAGAACTTGCACAATCAGTGGCTGACTAAATACTTTTTGGCCCCACTGTATATACAAATATTAAAGTTTATAAACGGGTAAAAGAGGTGTAAAATGTCAAATTCAAAGTTGTTTGAAATATTATTATCTATGACGTCATAAAACAACGCATTCAAAAACAACAGGTCCAAAGATCGGTCTTTATGTCGTCAAAGCACATTCCCTCAACCCAATCTAACAACTAGATGAGAGCGTCTCAGGGAGGTGTTCTGGAACAGGTGTGTGTCAGAAATGGTGCCATGCCTGTTGTGTGTGGGTTTGGAGCTGGGTGGGTTTGGAGCTAATTGTTCCCCAATGAGTGGCTGCCTCAATCTTGGGATGGACAGGTGGCAGCGCCACGGTTCACTGGCCTCCTCTCTCTCTCCCAGTAAAGGAAATGAGGAGTGCTGAGCTGTGCCAGCAAACATGCGCCTGCCTGCTAAATAATGAGTGTGAGAGAAGTCTGAGCACTCCTGAGCAGGTGTCTTGGAGGTTTAGAAAGTGTAACATTAGCGAATGGACAACAAACGTGAAATCAAGAAAGTAGAGCATACATCTGTCTGCTCGTACACACTTTAATGACTCATGTACAGGTCAGTACATTCTGTCAAGTATTGTTGACAAGGCGCAAGAAGATTTGTTGAAGAAAACAACTTATAGAGGCATTCATCACATAAAATAATGTGCATTTAAGATTGTAAGTGCATAACATCTAGATTTAGGATAAAGCCTTTAAAAAGTGAGATGCTTAAATCATGTGACACATTTGTTGTTTTGTACAATTTGGTTCCTAGATTTATTTTTAAGGAGATTGTATCATGGATCTGTATTGCACTCAAAACGGACATGAAAGGCCTTATAAATACACCAGGGGTGGTTTGCCCTTTCAACTACTGCGGTTTTTGACTGAAACGTTTCTCACATTTCTAATTTTGTAATGCTTAAGGGCCTTTAGGAAGGGGAAAGCTATTTCCTTTTCAATTATTTCATCCCCTTTAGGAGTGAGTGTAAATGATGTGAACATCACAAGGAGCCACACACCTGTACTTACGAGCCAGGCAAGAAAAACACATCCAACTAACCTTTTTCTAGTCACACCACCATTAAATTGGTACAAAAACAAATTTCCTCGGGCTGAAAATGTTTGAAAATGCATTAGAAATGAAAGAAACCTAGATAAGAAAAAGGTTTCAGGTCCCGGTATCCCTCGTTTCCAAATTCCTTGTTACCATGGCAACCAATCGAAACATGTAAATCACCTTGCTTTATGTTGTTACAGCGGATATTGACATTTAAGATTCCATTGTCCCGGTAACCTTATAGCAAATATAGAGTCTGGGGATATTTTATGGATACTGATAAGAGGGGGAGAGGCCTTATTGCAGTGATTTGGCTCTAAATGATCCGTGCTTTATGCACTCAAGGCTGAAGGCAGTTATATGTCTTACATATTGGACTTATGAGTCTGATGTCTTCGTGGCCAATAATGCATTTGATTAATATCACTTATATATGATTTTAACAATCGATTAAGTCTACAATAATACAAATGCAAATATACATATTTTTTAAACTTTGTTCACATTGATCCCAAAACAATTTACTTCAACTTGCTATGTATCTACACAAAAACCAGGATCAAAGATGACGCCTCTCTATTTCTAACAAAAACATAATAATTACTGTAATGCTCTATGTTTGGGAAAACAATGCAGTGGCAAAATATACATTCCTGAAATGCAAGATGCAGTCGCCTTTCAAACCTCGTTCTGTCCATGAAATACGTAAGCTCAAAAGGTTACATTAACATCATCGCCATGGCGACACATCTCAAAGAAACAGAAAGGAGGGAGGGCAAACAAACAAAAGGGTATTTATAGATGGCTCAAGTTTGAACAAACATGGAACAAACTGCGGATCGAGTGGGGCTTACAGCCGCTAGCTCCTGCTTTCAGCTCCAGTTCCTGTCAGAGTGATGGCCAAAGAGTAGTCAAGTACAACCACATCGCAACGGCCTCTATGAAATGACAGGGTTCCCTTTGAATGTTGAGGTAGGTATAGTATAGAAAAATGTCTTGTTTTCCATTTCCCATAAAGTAGAGGTCTATATGTTGTTAATTGTTTGTTTAGCGTTATGGAATACTGTAGCACTGTGTTTGCAGTAATAATCGTTTGTGGTACACAGAGTTACAGAAGATGTAAAAGTCTGTTTTATTATTCCATCACTTTGCTGTTCCATTTATTCTTGTAGACAATTTCAGGTGAGTCAACTTGATTCTGAAACCGGGTGTAGTGGGCAGCAAGCATTTACCTTTCATTTCCCTCTGCCCACATACTCATGGTTTTTAAAAGTGCCATGTAAAAGCAATGGTAACTTAACTAGAAGCTGGGGTGATTGAAAGAGCTGTATTGATTTTTGTGAATCAACAGCCTTCCAAATCCTGCAGCGTCTGGCAGCAAATTGTGTTTTCATTTGTAATGGACCCTGTTCATTTAAAGCCTCCTCTCAACTTTTGTAATATCAGAATGCAGGAAGCAAAGCCCCGATCAGATGCCTCATACTCTTTCCCAGTACTGCTTGACTTTTACCTATCCTCACACACAACACCCACTCAATTTTGCTATAACAACTAACAGTGGGCACTGAATAAAGAGCAGTTCATTTAGGGTATTGTATTCTTGGTTTGATATGATGACTCTAGCTAAGTGGTCTTTTTGGCAGTTTGGTTTGACGTGATCTGTGCTGAGCTACGTCTGCAGACATCTCTGAAGCTCTTGTTGGCCATGCTAATACACATGGTCAGGTGAGAGCTAATTAGTGGTCATTCTCATGACACATCCTCCCCCAACATGAGTTACCATGGATCATCAGAAGTCCACCTTGATCTGTCAACTAAATTTTTTTATGTATTGGCTGTGGTTGACATTAAACTTGTTAATGAAGACTTGTAAATGATGCATCTCAGTAATTATTGATAGATCAACCATGATATTGAAAGCAATTCCACTTATATTAGTATTATTTATTGACTAAATGCCTATAGCTAAATTAAGTATTGATACTGTTTATTTAAATGTATATTTTACAGTTATTCCATGTCAGGATAGGATACATATTGACGATCTGTGTATGTCTGGTAAAAACATGACATTTAAGCCGCAAAAACAATCAGGCTGTCAGCTGCCACTTGGGTGTCGTCTAGACCAGGGTTTCTCAAACTATGGGCCGGTCTGCGATGCCGGTCTGCAGAGCCAGTCAAAATATGCTTGTTGCTTCTGCCACTCACCAGGTCCCCACCCCCTTGACTGAACTTCTAGCTTAAAATTGGAACATTTTATTCAAGATTCTAGAATCTTAAGCATTTCCGCCCGCGAGAACTTGCACCTTTTGTTCTCTCAATCATTTCAGGGTTATATGGGGCCTTTACCCTCACAGTCGGACATGACTGGGGCCCAGCACAAAGTAAAAAAAAAAAAGGCTGGTGTAGACTCTAGACTGAGCGAGCCGAGGTAAATCTGTGAATCGAACGATTCTGGCGAGCGGTTAGCCCGTGAATGTAGCGATATTCAACATTAGCGCAAACAACAATTCAATATATATATATTTCAATTTTCTTATGTTCAATAAATACCTATTCTTCCTTACAAGGCACTTTTAGGCTTATGCCGTGTAGCCGTGTTTTAATGCGATCGTTGGGCTGCATAAAATGTCACTGAGAAAAAAGCGGGCACCTATGTTTGTTCCCCCCCCAAAAACGATTTACACCCTATTTTTTACATTTTATTTTGCACATTCACCATATGGCAAGTAAATTACCTTTGCTTTAAAGAATTCCGCAGTAAATCGTTGTTACAGCAGACATTTAAACATAAAGGGTCCAATGACTCATTACGTTAATTTCAAATTTGCGTCATATCAGGGCAAGTAAAACAACCCCACAGCCCCCATACGGCGTTAGATTATGTACCAGAAGAGAGATACTATTTAAGTGAAGATGATACACAGGAGGTTGCCATTAAGCACTGAGTGAGGAGGGTTGAATAGATTGATCCATCCCTGTTATAAAACAGTGTGGGATGTCACTGTGCTGAGAAGATGCAGTAGCCGGCAACCGTCAGCTTCCAACCGAGTCAGTGGTTGAGTAATATTTACAGCTGACACACAAACCCGCAAACAAACCCACAAACACATTCATACATACACACAAATCCCTCACTCCATTTTCTGTCTCGGCCTCTTTCCAGAGCTATATTTCCTGTCCTCCTCTCTCACCACTTCTTGTAGCCTTGCCTGAGAACATTACTTTGCTAAATCCATTTTGATGTCTCTGTCAACACTTTTTGGTATCTGCCCTATTGGTGGGCCTTTTGCACAAATCTTGAGGGTCAAACCGCAGAGTGTAAACATCTGCGGTGAAGAGCAGTGTTAGCACAGCCGTACATGTCAGAAAACAGCGGTTACCCGAGGCCTATGTTTCGGTCGGAATTCTGAGCTCAAAGCGCCATTAACCGGAAACCAGCTGGCAGGTGGCAATTGAAAAAGACCGGAATGCCCTGCTGTTGTTTTTGGACCAAAATGTTCTGCGCTGGTTCGTACCTTGCAGGACCGTTTTGTCTGATCTTGCTCCTCCAAAAATGAGAGGAATGGTAAATAAAACACGAAGGAGCTTCAACGTTCCACTGCTTGGTGGCAGAAAAGCCCTCACTAAAATTACGCCACTTTTTCAAAAGGAATATGTATTTCTGAGCTGCAAATGAATGAGGGGCAGAGAGAAGGAATTAGAGTGAGAGAGAGCAGAAGTGTTTTTAGGACTTGAAGACACACAGGGATTGGCTGAAAGATATACATTTTGACAAAACCTGGCAAAGTGTACAAAATTCTGCGCTATTCAACTGAAATCCTTGAGCTACCGAACAAATGAATTCAATATTTTGGATTTGGATGATGCCTAAAGAATTAAAATGGATTTGCTTCCTATACAGTTCTACTCTACACTTAAATATATATATATATATATATATATATATATACAGTGGGGCCAAAAAGTATTTAGTCAGCCACTGATTGTGCAAGTTCTCCTACTTAGAAAGATGAGAGAGGTCTGTAATTTTCATCATAGGTACACTTCAACTATGAGAGACAAAAATGAGAAAAAAAATCCAGGAAATCACATTGTAGGATTTTTAAAGAATTTATTTGTAAATTATGATGGAAAATAAGTATTTGGTCAATAACAAAAGTTCAACTGAATACTTTGTAACATAACCTTTGTTCGCAATGACAGAGGTCAAACGTTTCCTGTAAGTCTTCACCAGGTTTGCACACACTGTAGCTGGTATTTTGGCCCATTCCTCCATGCAGATCTCCTCTAGAGAAGTCATGTTTTGGGGCTGTCGCTGGGCAACATGGACTTTCAACTCCCTCCACGTATTTTCTATGGGGTTGAGGTCTGGAGACTGGCTAGGCCACTCCAGGACCTTGAAATGCTTTTTACGGAGCCACTCCTTCGTTGCCCGAGCGGTGTGTTTGGGATCATTGTCATGCTGGAAGACCCAGCCACGTTCCATCTTCAATGCTCTCACTGATGGAAGGAGGTTTTGGCTTAAAATCTCACGATACATGGCCCCGTTCATTCTTCCCTTAACACGGATCAGTCGTCCTGTCCCCTTTGCAGTAAAACAGCCCCAAAGCATGATGTTTCCACCCCCATGCTTCACAGTAGGTATGGTGTTCTTGGGATGCAACTCAGCAATCTTCTTCCTCCAAACACGACGAGTTGAGTTTTTACCAAAAAGTTCTATTTTGGTTTCATCTGACCACATGATATTCTCCCAATCCTCTTCTGGATCATCCATATGCTCTCTTGCAAACTTCAGACAGGCCTGGACATGTACTGGCTTAAGCAGGGGGACACGCCTGGCACTGCAGGAGTTGAGTCCCTCTCGGCGTAGTGTGTTACTGATGGTAGCCTTTGTTACTTTGGTCCCAGCTCTCTGCAGGTCATTCATCAGGTCCCTCCGCGTAGTTCTGGGATTTTTGCTCACCGTTCTCATGATCATTTTGGCCCCACGGGAGGAGATCTTGCGTGGGGCCCCAGATCGAGGGAGATTATCAATGGTCTTGTATGTCTTCCATTTTCTTACAATTGCTCCCACAGTTGATCTATTCACACCAACCTGCTTGCCTATTGCAGATTCACTCTTCCCAGCCTGGTGCGGGTCTACAATTTTCTTCCTGGTGTCCTTCGACAGCTCTTTGGTCTTGGCCATGGTTGAGTTTGGAGTCTGACTGTTTGAGGCTGTGGACAGGTGTCTTTTATACAGATGACGAGGTCAAACAGGTTCCATTAATACAGGTAACGAGTGGAGGACAGAAGAGCTTCTTAAAGAAGAAGTTACAGGTCTGTGAGAGCCAGAAATCTTGCTTGTTTGTGAGTGACCAAATACTTATTTTCCACCATAATTTACAAATAAATTCTTAAAAATCCTACAATGTGATTTCCTGGATTTTTTTTCTCATTTTTGTCTCTCATAGTTGAAGTGTACCTATGATGAAAATGACAGACCTCTCTCATCTTTCTAAGTGGGAGAACTTGCACAATCAGTGGCTGACTAAATACTTTTTGGCCCCACTGTATTTATGTGTGCAGTATATATACAGCATCAATATACATTATATAAACGCCTATATAAAAGCATATTCAATGGTCCTTTTTCTGGGGATTTTACCTTTTATTAAGACCCTCTTGAGAAAATGCAGGTAGTGGTCTATTTAAAGAGCGTCTGAGGCTTTAAAAAGCGTCTGAAAATAGAATAAACATTTTAACTCTACAGTCAACAGCCTAGAGAACCAAGAAAAAATATTTTTGGGGAGCAAAAGCTCCGACTAGTTCCATTATCAGCATTTGCTCATCATTTTCCCTTTTGCAGACATAATACCAGCATACTGAAAAGCAGCAGAGTGACCTAGCTCTAAAAGACCATGAGCAGCTGAAGACGAAGAGTGAGCAGGCGAAGAGTGAGCCCCATACACCACTCTGTCTGCAAGCTATCACTGCTGCATCCATGGGACTCTGCTAACTGAGGCAGGTTTTGCTGCTCTTTGAAGGGAAGCCATTATGTCCCTGGAGCCACTGGAAGCTCTGGAGGTGTAGGGTACAAGATGGGTGCTAGACCCAGTCACACTAAGGAGAACTAGCTTTTTGAGGTTTGGGAATTTCTTCACAATTGTTTCCGATAGAGCTGTGGGGGTTAAAAGCAGCATACTTTAATTACATCTACTAGTCATTATAGACAACACTTTTATACAATTTGCCCACAGTGACACTTGCTCCTCCAACCTCTGTCACACAAAGGATACATGGCCCTCGGTTAGCACACTCAGCCCTCGACAACTCAATTGTAATGATTCAAAATGCCTCGTTAGATAAGGCTCAGTAATTAATTAACATTCATTATTGATGGTGTGTAATGAGTCCGTGTTGACGAGAAGGTGCAGCGCTAATCTGTGTTCCCTAATCACTTCATCTCATCAGAGAATGAAGACCTTAATTTCTCTAGTGAATAAACGAGGGGACTGAATGGTTGTGTGGAGGGCCGTGCTCACCGATCGCCCATCCTTCTGAGCTGTGGTGGAAAAGATGAACGCCTCCCTCTTTAACATTGAAGATGTTCTATGACCGTGACCCCATTTTTTACATGCATGTGCTAACACCATTTTTATTTCATTACTCGTAATTTATTCTCCAAACAGATATGTGAGAGGTACAGTGAAAAGCTCCATGGCCATGAAGCCTGCCATTAGAAAGTATGCTCACGTGGAATGTCCTGACCATTTTTTTTACAAATTCCCTGGGAACCTTGGGGTGTTGTTTGTATCGAGAAGCATCATTTATTAAAAACGTCTAACCACAAAAGCTTTGTTCAGTTCTGCATTCCACAACAATTCTACTATCACTTGACACTACAGTGCATACGGGAAGTATTCATACCCATTCACTTTTTCCACATTTTATTATGTTACAGCCTAATTCCAAAATGGATTGAATAAAAAAAATCTCAACATTCTACATGCACGTGAAAAGGGGTTTTCGAATTTTTTTCAAATGTATTAAAAATAAAAAAATAAAATATCACATGTACATAAGTATTCACACCCTTTGCTGTGACTGGTGGTGGCAGCATCATGCTGTGGGGGTGTTTTTCAGCGGCAGGAACTGGAAGACTAGTCAGGATCAAAGGAAAGATGAATGCAGCAATGTACAGAGAGATCCTTGATGAAAACCTGCTCCAGAGCGCTCTGGACCTCAGACTGGGGCGAAGGTTCACCGTCCAACAGGACAACAACCCTAAGCACACAGCCAAGATAACAAAGGAGTGGCTTCGGGTCAAGTCTGTGAATGTCCTTGAGTGCGCCGACGCTCCCCATCCAACCTGATGGAGCTTGAGACGATCTGCAAAGAAAAATGGGAGAAACTGCCCCAAAATAGGTGTGCCAAGCTTGTAGCATCATACTCAAGAAGACTTGAGGCTGTAATTGCTGCAAAAGGTGCTTCAACACTTTTTTCACTTTGTCATTATTGTGTGTAGAATGTTGAGATTTTTTTTTTTTATTTAATCCATTTTGGAATTAGGCTGTGACACAATAAAATGTGGGAAAAGTGAAGGGGCATGAATACTTTCCGGATGCACTGTATATAATACTGTATGAGTAAAGGAAAACAAATTCCATTCCAAATTAATTATTCCTCTTAATATTTATGCATCATAATCCATGAGGTTCAGGGTTCTTTTGGAGAGTTTATATTGAATATAATAATATAGTGAATATTTCCATATCCCAGTCTGTGGCTAGCAGAGTCCCCACTGATGCCTGGTATGCCATCTGATTACACTTAGCCAGCTATGATCTTCACCACTCAATGGCCAAGGCACAGAGGTGTCCGCTGGCTAATGCAATTTCCTTGTATTGGTAATTGCCCTGGAACATTTCCTATAAATCCAGAATACCATGGAAAGATCCTAAAATGTTGTCTTTTGACATCAATCTTTTTCACCAGGGATATTTTCATGCCTAGATTTATTGCTGAAATAATTCCCGTTAAAAGGGAGAGTTAGACTAATGTATTTACTGGACCTTGTAAGAGAGGCTGAGGACTAAGCGATCAATTAAGGGCCTTCGTTTTCCTTCTACTTCTATTCATTGGCCTGCTGTTGTGTCATTAAAAATCCTCCTCCTTGTATGTCCTCTCTTTACCATAGTGACATAGGGCCGTCACATTCCAGGGAGATGTCCACATCCATACGGAAAAGAATTGCGGCAGTGTGCCTAGTTCAGACCGATACGTAGCTCCGACCACTTTCATGTTCCGTCTTTATACCAAGTTAGCTGTGAGCTTGACCAGGGGTGACATGCTGGAGGGCCTGAGGGAGTGAATGAGCCGAGTCAAGGCGTTACATAACCCTTTCAGCTAAATAATTCAGGTGTACGCTGCATATTTCATCGTGCAATGTTCTCCCCCCGCCCGCTGCCTCTGCACTCGTCATGTCTTTATCAACGGTGGGCTGTGTAACCTCATCTGCCAATAGAATGGCTAATGCTCTGACACGACTTCCTCTACAGCGGCAGGGCACAAATGGGTCGAGTACTTCTGTCAATCGGCAGTCCAAAGAAAGGGACTATTAAAGCCTGTTTGTTGCTCTGGCATGATTTAACATCAGCAAAGCACCAGGAGGTCTGTCAGAGTAGTGCTCGTTACAAAGGGTTGGATTCCTTTCTTTGGAGGGCAGGCATCTCATTGTGTCTTCAGTTTGTGCTCCATTGGACTTCAGGCAGAGAGAGAACTATGATGATGTTTAAGGTGGACCAATGTTAGCGTCTCTAACCTCAACCCCTTCAATCACCTTCCATTCTTTGACATTACTTTTCCCATATGACCTTATTCCATCCGAAACCAAGTGGTACACTTGTTGTGACACAGCAGCAGTTTACTTACTATAAACGTTATAGGCTGGTTGTCCAAGCATGAACAGGAGACTGCTGTAGTTCTTCCTCCAACTCACAGTTACTTAATTCACAAAGAATACTACTGCATACTTAATGTGCGTGGCACACAAAAGGTCAATATAGACCATTTCCAATTTCATATTGTCCTAAATGCATAGTATATGTTATACAAAATATGCTTAGTATACTTAATGGACATCACAAACTTAATGCACTTGAAACACTTGATGTAGTATATTGTTCACATTTACATAATACAGTGCATCCGGAAAGTATTCATACCCCTTCAGTTTTTGCACATTTTATTATGTTACAGCCTAATTCCAAAATAGATTAAATACAAAAATGTTCTCAACATTGTACACACATATATGACATAATGACAAAGTGAAAAAAGTTGTGTAGATTTTTTGGCAAATGTACATAAGTATTCACACCCTTTGCTGTGACACTCAAAATTGAGCTCAGGGGCATCCCGTTTCCACTGATCATCCTAGAGATGTTTCTACAACTTGATTGGAGTCCACCTGTGGTAAATTCAATTGATTGGACATGATTTGGAAAGGCACACACCTGTTTATATAAGGTCCCACAGTTGACAATGCATGGCAGAGCACAAACCAAGCCACGAAGTCCACGGAATTGCCTGTAGACCTCTGTCTCGAGGCACAGATCTGGGGAAGGGTACAAAAAAATGTCTGCAGCATTGAAGGTCCCAACGAGTACAGTGGTCTCCATCATTCGCAAATGGAAGAAGTTTGGAACCATCTGGACTCTTCCTAGAGCTGGCCGCCCAGCCAAACTGAGCAATCTGGGGAGAAGGGCCTTGGTCAGGGAGGTGACCAAGAACCCGATGGTCACTCTGACAGAGCTCCAGTGTTCCTCTGTGGAGATGGGAGAACCTTCCAGAAGGACAACCATCTCTGCAGCACTCCACCAATCAGGCCTTTATGGTAGAGTGGCCAGACGGAAGCCACTCCTCAGTAAAAGGCACATGACACCCCACATGGAGTTTGCCAAAAGGCACCTAAAGAAAAAAAAAAAAAATTGAAATCTGAAGCTGGAATCCATGCGTGCAAAAAGGAATCGTCAGCACAAAATAACAAAACAAAATTATACTAGACACAAACGGTAATCCACAAATTCTTTGTGTTGTCGGGCAGACCATGGTCTGACCATGTCAGACCATGAGAAACAAAATTCTCTGGTCTGATGAAACCAAGATTGAACTCTTTGGCCTGAATGCCAAGCGTCATGTCTGGAGGAAACTAGGCACCGCTCATCACTTGGCCAATACCATCCCTACAGTGAAGCATGGTGGTGGCATCATCATGCTGTGGGGGTGTTTTTCAGTGGCAGGAACTGGAAGACTAGTCAGGATCAAGGGAAAGATGAATGCAGCAATGTACAGAGAGATCCTTGATGAAAACCTGCTCCAGAGCGCTCTGGACCTCAGACTGGGGCGAAGGTTCACCGTCCAACAGGACAACGACCCTAAGGACACAGCCAAGATGACAAAGGAGTGGCTTCGGGACAAGTCTGTGAATGTCCTTGAGTGGCCCAGCCAGAGCCCAGCCTTGAACCAGATTGACCATCTTTGGAGAGATCTAAAAATGGCTGTGCACCGATGCTCCCCATCCAACCTGATGGAGCTTGAGACGATCTGCAAAGAAGAATGGGAGAAACTGCCCCAAAATAGGTGTGCCAAGCTTGTAGCATCATACTCAAGAAGACTTGAGGCTGTAATTGCTGCCAAAGGTGCTTCAACAAAGTATTGAGTAAAGGGTGTGAATACTTATGTGCATGTGATCTAAATGTATTTATTTTTTAATACATTTGCAAAAAATCCCCCAAAACGTTTTTCACTTTGTCATTATGCGGTATTATTTGTAGAATGTTGAGATTTTTTTTTTTATTTAATCCATTTTGGAATTAGGCTGTGACATAATAAAAAGTGAAGGGGTATAAATACTTTCCGGACGCACTGTATATGAATGCACATAAAATACTTAATGTGCACAGTGAATGAATGCACATATTGTACAGTAGTGCACTGAATTCACATGGTATACTAAATAAGCATGATATACTTAATGCATTAGTATACTAAATGTACATAGCATAATTAAGGCATAGAGGATGTAGATACATAGTATACTTAATATATCCAGGAAGTATCAGAGCATATTCAAGAAAAGTTACTGCAAAACCTGGGCCAGTGACTGATGTAGATTGTAAGGTAGATCTTGGACTTGTTCTTTGAGGCTTTTGCAGCAGGCAAGTGCAGACTGTGAAACATCCCAATGTTATGCCTACCATCTGGTTGCGTACAGCAGCGCAGATCAAACTGTTAGCAGAAGGTAAGAACAGCTATGTAATGTTTGTGTCATGTGACTGCTGCATAACCACTAACTCAGCCTGGGTCATTGATACGCGTAAAAGAGAGGAAGTGATTCCTTATTTAGAGGGTCACAGACAAAATGCATCACTTAAACATAGCAGACAGAGCTTCTACTTTTGAGCAGATCTCCATTATTTAAAGAGAAATGGTTACAGATTACGCAAGCCAGGCTTTTTTATTGGCTATAAAGGTTCTGCTTTTTAAAAAGAATTCAACTTTAGCTAAACTGTTTCTTAACCTTTTGGAGGGGTGATATCCATGTACTGTTGTTGATGTTACACTGAACAACTATTCTAAACCCTATTCAGAGGTCCCTGAAACCGACAGACCAAACTTTTAGTGGTTGATTGACAGTAGAAGGCTTTGTGTTGGATATGGCTTGCGTACTGGTAGTATCCAAGGTGACAATGGTGATGACCTTTCACCTTTGGGGAGGATTCTTCTCGGTGTTGTCACAGGGCCAGCCACTACTCTGGGAGCTGGTTCTATTACAGAGGGATGGCTATGTTGCCCAAACTCATTGCCACCATTTGTTTACCAAGACAGAGCGATATACTATATTTCTGATTTGCCTGATCGTCACAACGCTGTTTGTGACATCAGAGAACCTCACCGAGCTGCTTGCACGACTATGCCACTAAGTCAACAGTTGGACTGACAGACAACCACAAATAGAGAAAACTCTTTGATGCCACAACAATACTTTGGCACGTCATAGACGAGTACTTGTAAAACACGCCAGATTTTTTATAGTCAATGCTCTGATGGACATATAAGGGGTGTGACAGATACAAATGCCATGGGTGTGATTGGGTCCAGCAGGCCACATTACACATCAATCAAACAATAATAACTACAGCCTGCTGACAGTTCACTGATTGGCTAGGAATGAGAAAATCAATGAAGGACAAATGAGCTGGTGCGGAGAGGAGAGTGAAGGTGATGGCCTCCCACTGTAAGAGTCAAATACTCAGAAGCATACCATAGGAGGAGACCATAACTGGCTCTGTGCAGCTCAGTAATATGTTAAGGCCATAGGTGTGTTTGTGTGTGTGTGTGTGTGTGTGTGTGTATGTGTGTGTGTGTGTGTGTGTGTGTGTCTGTGTGTGTGTGTGTGTGTGTGTGCGTGCGTGTATGTGTTTATAATGGTCAGTAGAGTGTACACAGGAAAAATAAGATGAATCAGGCATTGTTCTTTAAAAAATAGCCCTACCGCTGTGGGTGAGCAGGGCATTTCAACCTAAAGTATTTACAAATCGTAAATGACCAAATTAATAATTTTTTGTGAAAAAAAAGAAACATATCATAAAGGGCTTACTGCCTAATTGCCTTTTAAGGCACCCAATCCCCCCAGACATTTTAACTTTTGTATAACATTTTTTATATATGATTTGGTGGGCCGGGGCTAATTTGGGATTATGCCATGACTATGCATCTGATTTAGGGATGTAGCGTTTGATGTATTGGTGTACTTTTAGAGGTGACGTGAGTGACTAACCAAGTCATTGTCTTGTATTTTAGTAAAAGGGTCTGCGCCTTATTGGTTCACATGTCAGGGCCATTTGTGACTGCCTGCTACATGCAAACAATGCATCAGCATCCAACCATTACAATTTAGCACAAAGGATGTTTTTTATCACATAGACACACAATCTTGAACAGTTTTCTTTTAAACAAGTTGGCTGCATGTGTGAATGTACATTCAGTGAAAAGTGATCATCACACCGCATCAGTACCCCCTGCACCCCACCTGAAAAGAAATAAATACATATAATTCCTGTGAAAGTACACTCTTGGTGTGGCAGTGTGGGTCTGGGTGTAGGGGGGGCTTAGTGGAGACTATATGTCTGGAGCATGTATACAGACATCCTTGTCTAAATAGAATAAATGTGTATGATCATGTCTGCCAGTAGTTACCGTGATCAAACAATAAAGCAAAAAACTCATGCTAACGTTAAGCCGAGCAAACCTTAAAGGGATAGTTAAACTTTTGGGAAATTAAGATATGTTCCTACTTACCCCTAGTCAGAAGCAATGATCGATAACAATGTTAGGAGTGTACGTCCAATAATGAGTTATTTAGGTAAATAGGTTGGTAAATGTAGCTTAGCTTAGCAAAAATGACTGTAAGCCAATATAACGAACTAGCAACTCACAGATCTGAGGAGATGGCCGACTGTCTACACAGTGTCTCCAGGCCTTTAGACAATAATCTGTTCAAAAAAGAATCCTCTTATCAGCTTTTCATGTAAACATGGTCGTCTTGTAGATACTCCTACTTATTTTATCACACATCTGCAGTATACATAACAATTTTTTATATTATTTTTACTTCACAGACTCAGAAGTGATCTACAGAAATCGCGATGGACATGTCATCAAGTTCAACATCCTTACTAATGAGACGGAAATTGTACTGACCAACACAACTTTTGTGAGTGCAATTTACTGACACACACCTAAGCTACCTTTACCGAAATGATTGCGGTGGAAATATGTTTGTTTATGCATACTTGACAAGACTTCTTGAACGGAAACCTTTCTGAGCAAATATATTTTCATTTTCCAGGTCAATTTCAACGTCGCAAAGTATTCTGTTTCTCCAGACTTGAAATATGTGCTGTTCGCGTACGACGTCAAACAGGTAAGATATTATGGCTAACAATGGCTAATGAGCACAGACATCTGAATAAGGTTTTGGAAATACAAAACTCAGGTTCACATTGCTCATTTAACTTTGGAAGCTTCAGTTTCCACTGGGTTCAGTGTTAACTAAGTTATTGGAGGATGGATGATGTTAAGAGATGAGTTTAGCATTAACCCTCAACTGTAGGCTTTGCTTGATTTCAAGATGACCGTTAACCACTTCTTTCTTCCTTCAACATACTGTGTTTTCTCTGTCTTACTTTACATGTGGCTTGAGATATTTCACAATAATTTCACTACCTCTCATGACAACCATTAAGAGAGCATAAACCAGTTATCCATATTTGCTGTGTAAACAGCCACATCAATGTCATTGATAATGTTTAGTGGGTTTTGTGACATGTAATAACCAAATGCAGGTCGGAGCTGTCATTAACTGGCAGATCACGTACATTCATTATAAGAGCATCATGGCTAGAATAGCGCCTAACATAATTACTTTATCTTACTTACCTTTCCAACTGAAAGATGTAGATGCATAATTACAAACGCATCCGCTGGGCGTCCGCTGTAGGAGAAATCAACTATGATATAAACGTGACAGGGATTTTATGTCGGAATACACCATCAAATATTTTGTGACCATGTCAGTTGTTTGTCAGTTGTTTTGGATTAACAATTCTCAAAAATAAATACATACAATCGTTATTTTTGATGCATCAGCGTACAAATATTAAGTATACTGTATTGAGTATTTTGTCTCTATAATTTAATTTAACTTTAAGAAATATGTGTCCACCAACATCCTCTTTTGATTGCCTCACTTGTTTAATGGGTAGTCAGTATAGTAGAACCTGAAAGCATTGCAGCTTTGATTAAATGCATATAAAGTGCACTCATTTGAGCTTTCATGTTAATGTTGATGGAGTGCTTGTAATAATCATTGCAGTGTACACACACAAGGTTTGGATTCAAGTGGATCAAATGAGGGACCGCTCGTGCTGCAATAACTCTAAACCCTGTAACGTCCATTACAATTTGAAAGTGCACAGTAACATTGTAGGGCCTCAAAACTCACCATTGGAGTAGAATGATTGACAGACAACGTTTTTGTTTCACAGTGGACGGTAACTTTTGGACAATCTGAGATTTCATGGCTTCACATTCCCTTTATCTCGTCACAGCTGTATTTAGAAGCGATTAAGCTTGATAATCGCTGGTAATCTCTACGTAGTCTACCTGTCAATCTTGATAATAGACTCTGTTTTTTTGTACCAGGCAAACAACTTGTAATACTCTCCTCGAAGCAAATCCTGCAGCCAAGTCACTTTTGTTCCAGCACAATGTGACTGTAATGCATAATTAGCATTTAGCTAATTAGCTTTTGAGTAGGTGCCTTAATGTCTTTGGAGACAAAGGGATGGGCCTGGAGTTGAGGCTCAGCCATGGGCTTGAATGGCAGAAGGGATTGTTCAGTGACATTTGTATTCGGTCTGCCAAGTTATCCCTTAATATCTGCGTTTTTTCCAGGTGTTGATTGCAGAGAATTACAATTCACACCTTGGTGGTGATGCATTCTCAAAAAAGAAATGATTGATGTCATATCATTTAGAAAATCCACATGTCACCTGCCTCAAATGAGTGGAGGCACACCAGAACACTGGATCCTCATCCCCTCCCTGAAATCCTCATCACATATCTAACAAGCCTGGCGGGAATCACTGGGGTGATGCAAAGGAAACGGAAGAAGGAGAGACAGAATCTATCAACGACATCCCATCAGGCCCGGTCAGCCCATACAGAAAAACTAAACCAGCCACTTTGATGTGATTTAGAGGCTTGAGGAAACAGCACCTGGGGCCTAAACACCGGTACCGTATTCCGTCCTTTTCTAAGTGGGTTTAGATTGGGTCTGGATGGATGCTTTCAACAGTCCTGGCTGCCATAGTAACCCAAAGTATCCGAGGGGTCCTAGGCCTGCCTCGATCAGCTATTGCTATGGTAACCTCAGGGGCTCAAACTGCAGTGCTGAGTGAGTCTCGCTGATCCGCCAGTCCGAGCCGGGCTTTAGCTTTGCCTGTCAGGGACTGCAAAGCTTTGATATCCGAAGGTGTCCAGCCAGCCCACGTATAGCCTCTGCAGACATATTGTGAGGGACTGAGGCTTACAGCTACCATGTGGCCTCACTGGGGAGCTCCCCATCGATTCCTCCCCTCCTCTGGCTACCATAGGGTCGATAGTAATGGAGGCGGAAACATAATTAGACTTTTAGGGTGAGAGGCCCAGAAACAGTAACAATAGGCTAAAGGACTGTCGTGGGTGTCAGAGATTTGCTTCCTCAAACACATATCTGATTTCCTTTGGTAACCAACAAGCTGCAAGATTTGTTGGAACCGACATTTGAAGAGAAGACTGAAACGGTTAACAGCAGCTTGTCTCAGCCATGTTTTTACGAGATGCAGAGGCTGGTTTTAATGTCTTATTTATCCAACAAACATTATTACAAATCATAAAGATTCCCTGCATGTTGTAGCCTAGTCGTCTGAACCCACCTGCACATCTGATCGTGTGTTTTAATCTTTGAGGCTCTCATCCAAGGCAGGTGTCATTGAATAGAGGGGGCGACGTGTCGGAGCAATATCTAAATCCCTCATCCGCCCTTAATAGGTCTGGAAGATCTATGTTTATAATTGGATTTGCATTCTTAATACAAGGTTAACAGCAAGGAGGGATATCACCTTGGCTGGTGAAGATAAAAATAAATAAAGGACCGCCAGCAAGTGTGTGTGTGTGTGTGTGTGTGTGTGTGTGTGTGTGTGTGTGTGTGTGTGTGTGTGTGTGTGTGTGTGTGTGTGTGTGTGTGTGTGTGTGTGTGTGTGAAATCTAATCAGGAGGTGATGTTCGGAAAGGAATGTTTGAAGTTGTTAAAGTCACATGAGCTAGTTTAACAGGAGTGTGGAATGATGCCAATATTTATCATGGGGCAACTTTTAGACAGACAGGATTGAGAACGTCAAAGTCATTGGCTGATGTATTGGTCACTACTCGTCACCCAGGTCCTCACACGTGGGAAAGGTGCCCCAACACAAGCATACATTGATTTTTGAATGAGAAATGGTCAAAGGGTCTAAAAGATCATTTCCAACATCATTTTTTAGGACTGCAGGTAGAAAGTGGGAATTTGGTCTAACTTTAAAGAAAGTACTGGTAGAAATACTTGGACAATTCTAAAAGTGTGCCTGTTAGTTCGCTAGTCTCTGGCCTTGTGCAGCTGAACACTTTGTTATTGCGGTGTTTCACCATGCTGGCAACCAAAGAAACTGGTGGAAACCAGTTTTAGGGTGTGTGCTCAGCTCCCAGTGCAGTAGAGACAAAGGAGGTCAAACAACATTTGTAGGAGAGCCCTTATTTTTTGTTTGTTTGTTTTTCCACCAATCACAAAAATCAGAGGTGGCACTCCAATTAGATCAATTGAGTGGCTCTGCAATAAAAATTATTGACAAAAAAATTCCCCAAAAAGCTGCTAGAACAGAATCTGTTGGATAGGAATGAGAGTCGCTATGTCCGCCACAGATATGTTGATATGCTCCGCCAAAATCTTTTTGGGAATTGTCACTGAGCTTCTATTTAACAGACGTTTCAATTCCTTAAGCATGCCAGTCCTGGGCCAATGCTCATGTTATGTGTTGGATAGCACAGTCAACCTCATCTGTCAACTACAACTCACATTACAGCCAAGCATTTGAGTTGAGGAAAAAGATGGAAAAACACAGATGCTAGTTGAATGAAATCCTAAAGGCATGAGATACAGCGTACACAAACGGAGGCACGTTTCGTTTTCATGCCATTTGTCTAAACCTGTTTCTGTGATAATTGGTTTACGACAGGGGAACACTGCTTGCGTTTGCCAACGACTCCTTTTGTGGACCAGTCACCCTCCCATTCCAGGAGATCACTCATCCAGACAGAGTGGCAATGCTATTTCTGGCAAGAGCACTGATCACCCATCAATCTAAACCAACCCCACCCCCCCACCCCTTTTTCCCCATCCACGCAGCCGCCGCCTTCTCGAGACCCTCGCGTTGGGTACGGGTGCTATGCATAATTCACAGCCCCAAAAGTGCGTCTTTCTTTCTGATTGAAAAAGCTCTTTTTAATTTGATCCATCCATCGTGCGCCGTGTTTTGTCGCCTGTCTAGTCTAACAGATGTATCAAACAGTCTCACTGGTGTTTCATCTTTTTCTTTCTTTATCCCACCTACTCTTTCTTTCGTTGTCTTTCAAGCCTTTTTTCGGACTTTTTTTGCACAGGATTGGAAGTAGAACTCCCAATTGTCCATCATAGACACAAATGATCAAACCCAAATCCTACACTTATCTACAGATAATATTCAATTTTATTTCCACACCACCATTAATTGAGCCTTTAGCCTAGCTTTTCTTTTTGTAGGTAGAGACTGTGTGTTTATTGGAGCCTCTGCTGTCAGAGATACTGCGTGGGTCTACGTGGAGAGCAGAATGTCATCATTATGATAGAATGCTGCTGATGTCTCTCCCTAACCACTAGCCACGGTCAGAAAGCTATTATCATGTCAGCCACAGCTTCTCCACGGGGATCCAAACAGATTTACACGCACCCCACAGTCCCAACCACTTTTTGATGCTCTCTCTCTCTCTCTCTCTCTCTCTCTCTCTCTCTCTCCTCTCTCTCTCTCTCTCTCTCTCTCTTTCTCTCTGTCTTTCTTTCTTCTGCTCTTCCTCCATGTCTTTTTCATTTCATTCTTCGGGGCTTTCAGAACAAGTCAGAGGGGTTCCATGATCTGTTTCTCAGATGGAATTAAAATGTCTCGTCCCGCAGCTGTCACCCATGCAAATTGCACTGTCCACAGACAGAATATCGGTGGAAACAGCCAGCAGTCTCTTCTGTTTGATGCTTTTCTCCTCTGCTGCCTTCTTTATGATGTTGTTATCTGCACTGAAGCCTTTGGCAGTGATCTGTTCTGTTCTTCTGTGTTGCTCTAGGTTTACCGACACTCTTACATGGCCTCATATAGCATCTATAACATTCATACAAGGTATGTAGTAAAGTTAGCTTGACCTGACAACCTTTATAAGATGAGCAGCATTGCACTATACACCTTCAAAAGTGACTTCCCAAGCCCTAAATATAAATAAAACAAATAAAATACTGTATCATCCACAAAGGGTTGAATACATGTATATTGTTTGGGACTTTTGCAGAACTTTCATTGAGTTTCAAACGTGCAACTTAGAAGAAGCCCCGTTTGTTAGCATCAATGCTTTTATATGCATGATTATTGTACTGATGAACCAGGGAGAGGGATGGCCTGTGTATTTTCTTTCCGTAGGGAGGTATGGGAGCTGGACCCACCAGAGGTGCTGAACTCTGTGCTGCAGTATGCAGCCTGGGGAGTCCAGGGTCAACAGCTGGTGAGTTACTAACAGCAACACTTCCTCCTCCGAATCTTTGACCTAATGTACAGCCAGGCTGAGACGAACTGACACCTAAAGAAACTGCCAAAGACTTCACTGGTTCAGAGATTAAACGTTGTGTTCACACTGTATTTTATATTTCAGAATTACAATCCCCAATACAGTTTTTCTTACTTAAGTCCTTGATGTCATGTACTACTATCCCTGTAATTGCTGCGGTATACCTTATTGTTCTCCAATTTTATCCCCCTCATGGAGCGCTCTGAACTTTTAATTAAAATGTGCTTTGATTATGTGGCAATTGAAAGAGAGTAACGCTTCTCATTACAATAACAACAACAGACGCAGCGATATTTTACAAATCTCCGACATTTACAGGATCTTTGTCTTCAAATCCTTTACCAGCAGACAATTGTCGGCTTTTGTCTAGCTGTCCTTTAGTTTCTTCTCTTTACACAGAAAAGAAAACTCAAGAATGGAAACAGATGGCGAGAGGGAGACAGATAAAACTAAATATACCAATTAAGTCTAGGTAACTGTTTACCGATGTTTTGGTGTGAGAGAAAGGCTGAGATCCCTGACCTCAATCATTGTTTGTTCTTTTGGTCATTGTCTTTAAGGTAGATTGCAGGGCCATAGAGTACTTTTAACTTCAATGTGTTAAGAGGAGCAATTCCAGGGTAGGTCATTTCTGTGTTGTATTCAGGCTTATCACAGGCTAGTTATAGCAATTGGTATAACGTAAGAGACTACACTAGGAGCTGCCATGGGTAGAGGGCTATGCAGCCAATGGCATGCATCCAACTTTCAATAAAACATCCTAGGCAGGCTTAGAGTGCTGTGTAAAGATTCAGGTTTGAAGGAATCAATATAATTAGATCATAATTTCCTTCCATTATACCTTTTTATTTATTTACATCGACTAGATTATGGGAAAGCCTTGTTGACAGTTAACAGGCTAGAGCATATTAGCATTCCCCCGTCTCCCTTTGGAACATTCCGCTAGGTTTAGTTTGACATACATCAAGCTCCCCTCCATTAGGAAGCCATTATGGTGCTGAGGGGTGAGAGGCAGACAGCTGTTTAGATTAGCCTCAAGTGCATCTTATAAAACGATGACACCCTGCATACGTCTTGGATACAGGCACCAATTTGAAAGAAGAGACATTCTTTTTCATCTAAATACCATTTCCCTGTAATTGTTCAGCTAATTGTATTTTTCGTTTTAGAACAAAATGTTTACAGCTATTGAAAACCACTTGATTTGTGAACTGTAGAAGAGACTTTTATTAACATCATTCCCTTTCTTTCCTCATCCTTTGATTGACTGAAGATAGTTGATTATATAACCTTGCCAACAGGAAAAAAGGGGCATCCTTCTTAAAGGTGCAGTATGTAAGTGTGGAGAAGCGGGTAAAACAAAGCAAGAATTTGAATCAGAATACTCAAAAATGCCAACCTATATTTTTGAAAAGCTGAATACAGGGCCCAGGCCGCTCATAGATCACACCTTCCCTCTGAATATTTGATTTAATGAGGTGTACTAAACCTAAAAAAATATAGCATTATTGCCACTATATTCCAACTTACATACTGCAGCTTTAAGTAGGTTAACATATGTTTGCGTTTGACTGGCTGCAAAGCTCTGTCTTTTTGTAAAGACCGTAGTTTTTTTTCTCCAGAAACATTGGCTTTGAAAGAGTTGAATATTATCCTTTGGTTTCATAACAGTGAGAAGCCCAGTGTGTTAATAGCTGGACTGCTCTTGGCAGGATAAACGGTTAAAGATGGAATCAGATGGAATCAGTTAAAGGGAATTGCTTTTTTAATATGTGCATGTACACGCTTGTGACTTTTCTTTTGTTGGGATCATGATAATGTAATTTATTTCAGGTAAATGTTAGAATTTGTTTGTGTGAAATATTTTATTTTAGGAATTTAATTAGAGATTTTCATTTGTTTCCATGCTAAGTGTGTAAAAAAACTATTTTTTATTCACAGATCTACATATTTGAAAACAACATTTACTACCAGTCAGACGTCAAGAGTAACTCCCTCAGACTGACATCCTCGGGAAAAGAAGGGGTCATCTTCAACGGCATCACTGACTGGTTATACGAAGGTAAGCACGCTTAATCTTACTCAAAAACCTGCTCAAATAGTATGGAGCAAAATTTGTGACTTAAATTTTGCATCTGTAAAAGATTTGCAACTTATTTCTGTTTGCAAAAGGGATGCAATTTTCACTTAAGTACAACAAACTGTCTTACATGAGTACAAATCTTTATTTTACACATAACAGATCTTCAGCCTGTGCGTACGCATCTTCATTCTGTATTGCAAATCTTCATACAGCTCCTGCAAATTTTCACTCTACACATGCAAATTTGCTTTACTCTGACTGAGTAAAACATTAGTGCATGGATTGGCCAGCTAAAGTCAGGTTCTTGCCTGATCGGGAAATTATTGAAGATACCGTTAACAAATTGTAAGAGATTCAAGACATTTTTACCAATCGGTGAGCAAAGTAAAGCACATTCGTTAACAGGAACGTGTCTTTGCTGTCACATCTGTTTTGCAATAAGTTGAACAGATTTTTTTACAGATGCAAAATTAAAGTCACAAATTTAGTTCCATAAAATATGTGAATGGTCATTTGTAACAATTCAGGATTGTTTCTGTGAAGTGAAGTCCAGTGTATGTGTATCAGACAGTGTTTTTTTCCCCAGCTGGATTTACACTGTTAAAACAAACCATTGTTTACCTGCTTGCAGATATTGACTTACATTACACAATTTTGAGGCTTTTGTGTTTGTTTAGAAAACGTTTTGCATGCACAGAAGACTCTCTCTCACTGTCTCTGGGTATGTTAGTAGAGACTCAAGCAAGCGCCCCTCTCCCTCAACCCCCTAGTCAATTTCTCAACAGAAACACAGTAGGTGGAAGAGGTAAATATTGAATTAGCTGTCCAGAAATATTTTATTCCAAATAATCATGAAATATGAATGTGATTAAAGTGGTGGAATTGGAAACTGAAAAGGTAATTACATATGGCGGGGAGGGGGGGGAAAGCCCATGACTCTGGAAAAAAACATTATTAGGTAAACATCTCCAAAGCATTTCAGCAAGCTCACACCTAAATAATGGATGAATGTTGTTTGTTCTTCTTCATTTCTGTAGGAGAGTTAAGAGCAATACCCTCAGTGTTTGTGCAATGTTTTAATCGTTCATCAGCGTTTATGATGCCAGTTAGACCACTATAACTAACATTATCGTGCTCCTCCACACAGAATACAGTTGTTGATTTGTGGAAAGGTATGACATTTTAATGCTTTCTCTGTCCACGTTTTCCTCTCCCTCGCTTTGCTATTCTCTCTGAGTGATTTGCTTACACTGTTTTTAAGTAGCTATTGTGAAATTTGATGTTTATGTCTGACACTTAATCAAATTTGAATACATGTTGGGTTGGTTTAGCATCCAGTTGCCTAAGACCACACGTTTTCATTTAGAACACATGAATAATCTTGAGTGGTAACATTAACTCAACATCCCCAACAGGAATATGGTCTAGACAGGGACTGATAAATCATAATTAAAATCCACTCATGCCCATTAACATAGAATGGGTTTAATTCTAGGGCACTACACCTATTACAATGTGCTTCTCCGAAATATGTTTGGACCCATTTAGAAGAGTTGTGGTGTTGACTTGAGTCTGTCGTGAACAGAGGAGATCCTCCAGACCCACGTGGCCCACTGGTGGTCTCCGGACGGAGAGAGGCTGGCCTTCCTGGTCCTCAACGACTCCCTGGTGCCCAACATGGCCCTGCCTCGCTTCACCGGAATCACCTACCCCAAAGGGAAACACTATCCCTATCCCAAAGTAAGCAAGTGCCACGGCGCTGGAGTTTTAAGATACGGTTCTTTATGGCTCTCAAAGTTTGGATTTGTCGCTCTAACCAAAGGTGAGACTGTTGCAGGCCTCCAGCACTAGTCAGAACCAGAGCTATATCTTAGCTTATGGATGTTCTTAGCTTATGAACATCCATACTGGGTTAAAACTAGGCCTTATAGTTAAGGGGCCTCTAATTGAAAACAATAATACAAAAGCAAAGGTTTTGTTTTTCCTATTAATGTGCCAAGATTGGCAGGTGTGTGTATCCTGAGCACTAATTCTGACAATGGTGTGTTTGTTCATTATGGTTTTAATACCCAGGGTTATTGTTTTTGTTGTTGTACTTTCTGCTGCTGGTTAATATCATCAGTTCATTAGTCAACTAGTCATGTGCACAGATCTTCAGAGGGTGCTTTTATGGACGGTTTATTGTTCAGCTAACTACTTTACTTTTTGAGCATGCAATGAAGGAGCGTTTCTTATTGTGTGTATATGCAGGCTGGTCAAGCCAACCCCACAGTCAAGCTGTACGTGGTGAACCTCTACGGGCCAACACACACTCAGGAGCTTACGCCCCCGGACAGCCTCAAACTAAGGTGAGCTCAGAAGCCTTTGTGTGTCTGACACACTGTCGACAAGCAGTCAGAGCACAGCGCTCATATGTGACAGGGACACAGAACGGCCCCATCTGTCAGACATGCTCCACTGTTTCATCATCTTGGTGGGAGTTATATGCTTTGGAATAGCTGGATCAAACCGTGTAGGCTAGTTTAAGGTTCTTGCAAAGATCTTGTAAAACGATTCTGAAACCAAAAAAAAATGACGTTGACGTTTCTTCGAATGATATCAGGGTTAAAACATGACCATCTAGCATTTTATTTGAGTGAAGAAACCCCAAAACGTTTTACTCTCTGGTTTGAATCCCCTTGTAAATGTTTTGTACACTTCTGGAAACCACAAAACACCTGAACCGGTGTCATGTTGACCACAGAGAACACTACGTCACCATGGTGAAGTGGATCAGCAAGACCAAGACGGCCGTCAGGTGGTTGAACAGGGCCCAGAACCTCTCCATCCTCACCGTGTGTGACACCACCACCGGTGCCTGTGTCAAAGTGAGTCCCGCTCCACACTGTATCCTTTAAGGGGCCATTCATTTTGTAAAGCGAGGGAACCCTAAGTTATATATGACATTCCCAACGCAGAGCTTATGGTCTAGAAGAAGGCCCTTGTTGCCACGAGGAGAGGGTTTCTCGGGTGGGCTGTTAGTTCTGTGTGTGTGAGAGGCTCTGTGGTGAGAGCCCTGCGGGCCACGGTCCAGCGCCACGGCACCAGGGTCAACTCCCACAGACAACCGGAGCACAAAGAAACACATGGCCCAGCCAACAGACAGCTCAGCCCTGGCCCTGCCAACACGTTGGCCTCCTTCCTCACACACTGGCTTTCCAAAGTCACAGCAAAGATTAAGGATTTGGTCTGTTTTGAAGCAATGCGATGACATAAAAAAAAAAGCAAGGACACAGTAAACTCTAGCCTGGACATATATAGGTCTCTTTAAAGGTGAGGTCTTTAGATGTCGGTCAATATCAGCAGGTGACATTTCGGTTCTTCTATTTCAGAGGCATGAGGAATCATCAGAGCTATGGCTTTCAAAGCAGGTGAAGCACTTTCAAGTCTCTTCTGTGTAGAGACAACACTAGCATGTCTGTTCCATTTCAAGCAAATGGAGAGTGCTGACATAGACATTCATCAATGCTGATAATCTTATCTTTGTCTGCGCAGAACCAAGAACCTGTGTTCTCCAAGGACAGCAGCAGGTTCTTCCTGACAGTCCCAGTCAAGCAGGGGGGTCGTGGAGAGTTCCATCACATCGCCATGTTTACCACACAGGTAGGGGCATATCGCCATGGTTACCCTGCAGCTGAGCACATCAGTTCACCATGAATATAATATCTTCTGCCTGGTAATCTTTGGAGACTGGTGGTTCCCCTTGGTTTACTACTGTTTCCATAGCCATTAAATGTGACCAAACAAATTTCGTCGTCGGGTGAATTTTGTTTGGTCCTTAAAGTTACTTAAGGTATGTGTTCTTTCACCTTCCATTAGTTCAGAGCAGACCAAAATGAAGTCCGCCATTTAACATCTGGTAACTGGGAGGTGACAAAAATCATAGCCTACGATGAAAGCAACGACAACCTGTGAGTCCAGAGCCAAAAACTTGCTTTTGCGTAGACACACATACTTCATAGCCCTCTGGCTAGTTTAAACACTTGTTTATTAGCTACAATTGAACTGGCTTTAGTGTGCTTTCTTAATACAGTGAACTGAACATAGAGATTGAAATTGTACAGTTAGTGTTATTTCATTGGCAAAAGATTGAAGATGTGTTTTCTTTCTCAACAGTTATTTTCTCAGTACTGAAGGTTCACCAAGAAGAAGACAGCTTTTCAGGTGACTTATTTTATATCAAGTTTAATTACATCTTTCAGGACTGCTTATAAAATCAGTCTTGTCTGATGTCACTATCAACTGACTATTAATCTTTTGGCTGCTTGTCAATACAATATTTCGTTGAAAGTTTGTACAAAACAAGAAAAATACATTGATGTTCCCTGAGCTGTTATTTGAAAAGGATATGTTCGAAAAAATTTGATCAATTTTGTTTTATTTTTACATATAGTTGGTTGATTGTTGATGGAAATTCCACATATAAAGCAATGCTATCTTACAATAGTTGATGTTATTTCAACTATTTTACTATAATTTTCTTATATCTGCAAGCAAAATGGAAGGAACTAACGGAAGCTTGTGCACATCACATTCTCATCAGCTTGTATTTTGTTTCCGTAACTTGCCCTGTTGGACTGCCATTTGTCCTGTTTTTCCCGTTGAAGTGTTAAGACGGTGGGCCTGTTTCCACGGCGATGCCTGACATGTGAGCTGAATAAGGCTCACTGCCTGTTCTTCAGCGCTGACATGAGCCCCAGTAATCAGCACATCATTCTTAACTGTAAAGGTAAGCCAGCTAGGCTATACCTTTCCCGTGTAATATGCTATCTTGCAAAAACGCAAAATGTAACTGGGTTTCGAAAATAAGCTATAACCTATAATTATGATCCTTATTTTTATTTGTAACTTAAAACTGTTCAGATTTTCAGCTGTTCATGATTGCACTGGAACATAAATATATTTTTAATTCCCCAATATTCACGTAACTTACAGCAATTCGAGTCAGGTTGTGTTTACCTAAAATGGCCCTATTGCATTTTTTATAGATTGTAATTCTCCAAATTTGCTGTGGTTTGATTTTACATTCCAACTCCATGCACAAACATAATTTGAAATCTATCTTCGATAGATGGGTAATTCAATTCAATTAACTTAGGCTGTTATGTTGTTAATCTTGTCAACCATTTTGTTTTACTGCACCCTTGAGCTATACAGTAACTGTTTGACAGATGTCGGGTTTGCCTGTTTTCATCTGTCATCATTGAGATTTTAATGGGGATGCGCTCTCATCAATTACCATTATGAAGCGTAACATTTAAACGATTAGCCTCTTGTGTTTAATTGCGTTAGGTGGCATTACAGCGTTATTCAAAGCTTATCAGAAAGAGGGCGGTATGTTGATTATCGTTTGAATTATTTGCAAATGCTGGTACCATATGCTTGGATGCACTTTTTAGTACTTTGATGAATAAGTACAGAACTTATTTTACCCTGTTTGGGAGCAATAAAGATAATGCAGTGAGGAGAATTTCTTGCAAGATGACTAATTTCAGGATTAAAGGTAGTCCAATCAGCAAGCTATGCTCAATAAAAGTAGTTAATTTTCCATAATGAGTGCTTCAGTAGTTCATTGCCTTTATCCAGCAGGTACATTTTCAACACAAAACCATTTCTCTGTGTAACGTGATTACTCTAAATGCGGCCCATTTTCAGTATTCCATATCATCCATGTGAGCCATTTGAGAGTTTTTACACAAAATGCCAGATCACACTAACACCTGTTATCTTTGCTAATTAAAAAGGTCTATGTAAAGCATGATAAAACATGCCTTAACCAAGCTTTCCACTTCATTGATTAGCAGCGGTATGAAAGTCTCATGTGTTTACAATTCCTGGCAAGGGCTTGGCTGTTAAATCAGCGTTGCCTTTCTGTGACCATTATTTAAATCACAGGCTATGGAGTCTGAGCCGGTTGTGCCGGGGCTGGGGAGTGATTTGTTGACAGCGGGGCTGTGGAGCCAACCCGCTGGATCTTATTAACCTCTGATTGGGTATCTCAGAGCAGCCACTGAATAGAATTGACTTAATTTGACAGGCCCGGGTTATTACAGGCGGATTGCATGACCTTTAACTGCTAACTGTAATAGGTGAAGAAGGAGAGGTGACAGCACATGTGACAGCAGCAGTAGAGAGGGATAGAGTGAGGGTGAGTGAGGGAGGGAGTGTTGCTGGTTAGGTGACTTGACTTTTATATCCTGCCTGGTGGCACTTTGGAACTCGCATGGGCAGACTTGATATCTTACTGGGATGCAGTTTTAGTGATTTTTGTTTTTAAACTTTGTTAAATTTAGCGTTTTGCCACTTGAGGCACACAAATGGGCTGATTTATAATATTGATATGTTTACTAAACTGATATGCTGATTGTTGATGTGCTAAAATTAACATTTTGTTCTGGTTGTTTTCCAGGTCCTGGAGCTCCGACTGTGATCTTGCACAGCCTCAATAATGCCAGTAAGAACTCAATTTAATCTTCCTGGACGGATGGCTATGTAAGGAACAGCTTACAGGAGTTAGTGTCTTATCTTTGAACACTGGCACAATGCCAGAGCCAACAAGTGTTAAAAGACAGGCTGCTATTACTTTAATTTACTAGAATCTCGCAAGATCGCTTTAAGCGTAAATTCTTTCCCATTTTTTGTGTCCTCCCCAGTTAAATCCTTGAACCCCCACGGCCCTAATTTCATTATATTCCTTTCTGCGGTTCATTTCTGGATGTCTATCAATGGTTTGTCCCAAAAGTTAACAGCTGTGGTGGAGAAAAGCATGCAATTTGCCTTTGGGTATTTGGACAGATCTTCCAGCCACAGCTGGGAACTTCAGGGCACTGGCGGTTTTATAATGAGATGTCTATTGATTTTGGGGGGTTCCATTAGACATGCTGGATGAATAACATTCCATTTAGTTGCTTCTCAAATGGCTGCCGTGGAGAGCAGACCAGACACTCATTGTTTTGTGCATGTGGAGAAAAACAGTGTTGATGGCCAACTGTTTAATGAGATGACACCAGACTGACCACGATTTGCCCGAACTGTCAAAGACAGAGTGTAGGAGTATCCTGATTGAATAAGTATTGCAGCCTCTACTACTGTACAGTGAATACAGTGAGGACTTTTCAAAGCAGAACTTTTCCACTGTCCTTCTCCCACTCCTCAGCAATTGTCACAGAAAGGACATTGTCTACCAAATGCACGTTTGCTAGTTCTGCAATATCGATGTGACTCATCAACCAGCCTTGGAATGCTAAGCAGCAGATGCAAGAGCACAATAGGAATCTAGTTAGTCAGCTGCATGGCTGGCCACCATTTAGCAAGCCTATGAATGGCCCTTGTCATGTTAATTAATAATAACAGTAATAAGAATACATGTATTGCTGGGACATCCCAATTCCATTTTGAATGGTGGTTAGACTACTAAGTGTCATCGTGTTCAGTAATATAAAAAACGATGTGCATATATCAACCAATCAGAATCGAGTATTCAACCAGCCATCGTATAATGAAACATCAATAGTGTTACCTGACACAGTTAAATAGTCAATTAAAAACACATGCAATACATATACACTGAGATTTGCAGTTGAGATGCTGCCATTCTGAAGTTGAGGCCTAAAAGATCCAAGTTTATGATTCTTCAACCATCATCCCTTAAAGGAGTAGAACAAGTCCTCGGTATGGCCATCAGAGCAGACTATTTGTATAGCTCCGCTTTCCGGCAATCTACGACTGAGTTTTAGAATCCATTTGATCTCAAGTTTGAAAGTATGAGGTGGACATTACATTGGGATCCATTGCCAGCACTCTTATCTCTCACTCAGATTACTACGTTGTGGAGAACAACTCCATGCTGAAGGCAGTCTTGAAGGGGAAGAGAATCCAGCTAACTGACTTCAGAACAGTCCACATGGATCATTTTGGTGAGATGGATACTGTCACTATTGTTTTAATACAAAGTCCTAAAGTTCTAGTCTTTTTGTGTTCTTGTCAGATATTGTTTGTAAAATCTGTCTCTGCAGACTTGCCTTTGAAGATCACCTTCCCACCAGACTTTTTGGATTCCCGTCATTACGGGCTGTTGTTAATAGTGTACGTATCTCCTGTGTAATGCTGTCTCTTGAGACGACATCTTTTTGAACGAACACTCTCATTGATGATTTCACACTGTCATTGGAGTAAATCTCAAAGGCTGCAAAATGTTGGTCAAAACTGTTTCTTTTAGAGACGGCTCCCCCGGTGGCCAGGCGGTGAGTGACCGCTTCGTCCTGGACTGGGACTCTGTCCTGGTCAGCTCAGATGATGTCATTGTGGCTCGGTTGGATGGCCGGGGCAGTGGGTTTCAGGGCCAGAGGGTTCTGCATGAAGTGCACCAACGCCTGGGAACGGTGGAGGTTCAGGACCAAATTGCAGCAGTGGAGTAGGTTCTTGGATTTATATTTTTGTCTGTTTGTGTGTGTGTGTGCAATATATCGTGTTTGACAGATGTAATTTGTTGTACTTTATAGCATTCAGATATATCAAATTAGTTTTATATTCTTCCAACCTTTTTTTCAGATATATGCTGAAATTACCATACATTGATCGAACACGAATAGCAGTATTTGGAAGGGTATACTTCAACATTTGTCATGCAAAATCATACTCAAAATGCCAAAAGATGGATTTGGTTTTTGTTGTGTTTTAAGTTATTTTCTAACATTTTCTTCAGGGATATGGAGCCTACATTACATTAATGATGCTCAAGGCGACAGACAGCATGTTCAAATGTGCAGTGGCAATGTCCCCAGTGACAGACTGGAAACTCTATGGTGAGTTCAGTAGGAAATGTATTTGTCAAAGCAACAACAGTGGCAAACGATATTAGGAATATAGGGTTGCAGTAAAAAAGTGATGCGTTTGATTTGAGTTGTTTAAGTGTGGTAGTCGACGAAGACAATAACTATAAATATTGCACTGAAACACGGGAATACAGAAATTGATATAGTTCTGTTGAGGAAGAGGGATTGTTAGCCAATCAGATCTCTACAGACAGTCAGCTTTCTGAAGGCCTAATCACTAGTGTCACGTATGCCTTTATCAACGCAACTCTGCACTGAAAGCTTTTAGGAAGGGGTTTGCATGACAGGTTCCGTCTGGAAGTGCCTCTTAGCTGGATCTAAAGCTGTTTTTGAGTGAAACACAGTTTACCATGTATCGATTTTAATTTCCACAGCATCAGCGTTTTCTGAGCGCTACCTCGGAATGCCGCTACGAGACGACAGCAGATATCAGGTGCGTTTGTTTACCAGCCGAAGCTCGTTTATGCCTTTCAAAGCAGCTCACCGCCACATCACTTCCATCCCCACAGTGAAGCCTCTTCAGTTACAGAGTGTTGCCGCCATCAAAGTCAGAGCAACTGAGACTTCTTTTCTCACCTCATCTTAACGCTTCCACGGAAATAGTCTGCAGTCTTCTCCGCGGTGGCATATTAGCGTGTTAGATCTCACGTCACTGGTTTATGACGAGCCGCAGAAGGGCTCTCTAGCTTCCTAGCAGAGAGGATTTAATGCTCTATGTAACTGCTTGTCAAGTTTCACAGCCAGGACAAGAAGCTGTAGCAGCAACACAACTTCCTCCCCCGCTGTCAACAGCAAAACAACATGTTCATCTAACTAGGGTTAGAAGACTTGTGTTTTCTCTGAAGTACACTTAGTTTATACTTTCATTATGTCATTTCTAATGGAAATGATACATCTCTCTAGTAATCTCTGTCAAAAGCCTTGATATAAACCTTCAAAGGTACACACACTTTAGAGGTTGAAACGTGAGAACAAATGTTAACATTTATCTCATGTTTTAACCAGATTAAATTAGCCTGGGATAATCCTCACTTAGTTCATTCTCTTTCATGTTGAAATTTTTTTTGTGTGCTGTAGCCTCATTGCAAAATTTAAAGGGGATATCCGTGTGATTATCTCCTAGTTTTCCAGTGTGCTGCAGAATGTTCAGCCTCTCAGGGAGCAGACTCTAATGCTGGTTCATGGCACAGCAGATGGTATGTCACAAAGTAATTCATTACATTCTCAATTAATAAAGCTGAAGTAAGGGCAATATACAACTGTTTTAGGATAAACTGATGACCAGGTATATTTGTGTCTTCCATGTCATTGTTTTACCCTTCTAAAAGTGAGACAGAATTGTGCTGACACCTTTCATTTCTGTTTCTGTTTTTTGCCTAGCCAACGTTCATTTTCAGCATACTGCCGAGCTCATCAAAAACCTGGTGAAAGTTGGAGCAAACTACTCCATGCAGGTATGTAAAGACACCCACCACCGCACTGTCACAACGAGACGCTCTGCTGCTCATGACTACATCAGCTGCATTCCCATTGTGCTTACAGCAAAGTAAACGGTTACATGGGACCTGCTGTCTACTGTGTGTCAATGTGACAGCAGTCAGATAAAGCCTGATGCTGTGGTCATTCCATTTGAGTATATTCTCTAGTCTTCCAAATGTTGATGGATGACTGTGGAGTTCAGTGCGAAGTCAAGCTGATGAACAAAAACGCCAAATACTTTCTCAGGATGCCATTATTTCTGGAGGGAACTGTCCCATGAGGGTCTGATATCCAGCAGTGCCTCTGATGACACTAGGTGTATAAAGGGTGCTTGCAAGGATTATATGCGCAGTGTTGGAAAATTCAAATGTAACTTCCTATAGCTCAGAAATATGAAAACATGATTGTTCTAAATTATTTAAGATACTATGGATCAGGTTTTCCTGAATCAGTGAAGTAATCAGATGTATAGTCTGAATGATTTTGGGCCAGTGGGCAGCTACAGATTGTAAAATAAGTGTTAACTGGATAGGCTATGTTTATACAGTGGTTGCACATCATGTCAGCGAGAAAGAGAGTGAACCAAGAGAATCATCTGTTAGATAACATCTCTGGATACCCAGTTATGTTGCCTTTTAAGCTTTAGCTCCAAAATCTAAATGTTACTATACTAAAACTATTACTGCCTTGCTTTCCCAGATCTACCCAGACGAAGGCCACTTCTTGTCCCAGCGGAGTCGGCTGCACCTCTTCTCCACACTGACCAGCTTCTACAGGGACTGTCTGCAGGAACAGATCCTCCCAGCCCCTGAGGAGGAGGAGGATGAGGAGGAGTAGCTGGTCCCAGCTGGGCAGGATCTTCAGCAGGACCTTGAGTAGGACTGGATTGAGTTTGCTGAAGCCTCTAAAGCTACTGGTGTTTGGACCAAGTGTTTACTGAGAGGTGGACAGTGTGTACTGAGGGTTTGAGTTTCACCAGGTGTTACTGAGATGCATCTGTGTGTGTGTTTGTGTGTGTGTGTGTGTGTGTGTGTGCGTGCGTGCGTGCGTGTGTATGTACAGTATGTGCATTGACGTGAGTGCATGACTTTAAAAGGGACCTGAAGGACGACTTTCAATGACGATGGAAACAGACATTGCCAGGACTATGGAATCTCTCGCATAGCGGGATGCGACTTATTAAATACTCTTAACTCTTGAGACGGTCCCTCTCATGGCGAAGCACATAACAGACTGCCTCCGTCCCCGATGGGCTCAGTACGCTTTCATCACTCACACCGACAACTGCATGGTTTGTTTCCCGTTCAGCTTCACTTCTTTTCCCATGTTAGTCTCTGTTGTGGCAGCCGACCAAACAAACGCGTATTTACTCTTTGATTATTTCCTTTCGATTCCGTTACACAAGGAAATGCTCCACAGTATAGAACGTAGGCATTGCGAGCTCACCATGTCTGTGACGTCCACACATAAGTGCAATTCCTGCCGAGCCCTGTCTGTGTCGCCCTCCATGTAAAGAGCAGTCTTATGGCCCACAGGGTGTTGTACAAGGGTCATGTGTAGACTTGTGTAAGGCCTTATGACTTATGTCTCTTTAGTGTAGGATGACATGCTGACGTTTTGTGATATTAACAGTCATTTGCTATGTCAATCCAACCTGTGTCAACTCAGGTCTTTGCGATACAACATGGATTCGTCTCTGAGTCAGTTTTGGGCAGATGTACTGTTGACCATAAACAAGGTGTAAATCATTAACGTAGAGAAAGGTCATGTGTTCCACATTGTCACTTAATGTACAGTAGGGCTCAGTAAGGGGATTTTGCATGTCTACATTTTGTACAGTACAATACAGCAGAGCGTGTACATACATATATTTTTGAGAGATGTCCGATCTCATAGATAGCTTCATCTATGGGGATGGAGTGATTTGACCCGTATGTCTTGTACATTTTCAGTGTTCCTTTTGATTTTTCAACTTTTCTTCTTAGGATGGATTTTGTAATGCTTGTTCCTGTTTATTTAGCTGTTTTTAATTGGGGATGGGGGGGGGGGGGGGGGGGGGGCAGTATTAAGAAGTTTGGGGTCATTGTCATTGTCCTCTAGTGAAGATTATGAATAAAAATAACACTCGAAATGGGCCCACTGTTATGACACGAGGGTCATGCTGCATTCTTCCACTATCGATTGCTGAAGCTGTTTGTGAAAGAAAGCCTATAATCCACATTATCTTTACACAATATGGGATCCTTTGGTGACCATATCCTTGGAACTTGCTGTTACACTAAAAGGAAGTGAGTTTGTTTATAGCTGGCGTCAACAAGTGCTTTGTTGTAATGCTAACTCGTGTTGTTAACCGACGCGCATTAGCCAGGAACGTATGCCCTTACCTAAAATAACACATATCAAGAATAGTTAAAGAAGAGGCAAACTCTTGCGGTGAAAATGGTTTACACTTTGGAAGGGCATCTAAAGTTGGTTAACTATAATTGTTTAATTAAATTTTTACTATTTCCACCAGAGGCTCTTATGGTTGGGAGTCATTCCAGGTTCCTGAATTGTATTCATTTCCACGGTGCCCATATAGGACATGTTACGGGGTCAGCCATAGGCTACTTGGTTTAATCTCATCAAACTTGGGGTCCTTTTGGGCCAAATTTGTTTGCAAAGTCAGTCTAACAACAAGTTATTTTTATTCTCGTCAAAACTTGGCGTCATTCTCATCACGACTTGTTTGCAAAGTCAGTCTAACTAAGAGTTGTTTATATTACTCGGCACCATGGTAGCTACTGTTCCAATCACACTAAAAAAGTGATTGTCATGCACTACTAATGGGGAAAGTAACCGTGAAATCGTTATTGCTTAGGTAAACCTTTTTTCCTACTTTTTATACTTTTCCCGCTTTAAAATGATTTCAAAATGTTTGATCTATTTTTAAATTGTTTACTCAGTGTTGAAATAAACGTTCATTTTTTTAATGTCGTCAAATATTAAATAATACATGAAACTTGAAATAAACGTTCATTTCAAGTTTCATGTATTATTTAATATTTGACGACAGATTAATTTAAAACAGGAAAGGTAAGATGGGAAAGGTTACAATCAACAGACCAATTTAAAGCGGGAAAGGTAACAATTATCGCCTAACTTAGCTGGCCATGTGGAGGTGGTGAAGAGCGAAAAACTTTATATTTAGGGACATAATGTAATGGGCAAATGTTTGCTACACTTTAACAGCAATGTCTGTACGTTTGCTTCCAGTTTGCATCTGCTTTAATCGAGCAATATGGTATCAACGTAGTTTTGCAAACTAAGCACAATAGAGGTCATAGAGATTTGATTGGTTAGTCAAGAAGTGACATTGGCAATAGGCACTGCTCCACAGGTCAGGCTAAGTCTTGGTGAGAAACACTCCAAGTTGTACTCTGATTGAAAACAACTTTTAGTTAGACTGACTCTGCACACAAGTTGTGATGAGAATGACGCCAACTTTTTACGAGAATGGAAACAGCTTTTTGTTAGACTTTGAAACAAGTTTTAGCGAGAATGACCACAAGTTTGGATGACATTAAACCAAGTACGACTGAGACCAAAACTTGTCCTAACACGGACACCATACATCTCAGCCTCCATCGTTCCAGACCGATCTAATGCTCCCTGCTACAATCCCATGAGCTGCCTGACATGAGATTTCTGATATCGATTGTGCTTAATAAACAGGACTTCGGTAACTATCCATTAAATGATTTATTTTAGTGTACAAAGATTTGCTAAATATAACATTACAAATGCATTTCACTGAGGACATTTACTGTTCTGTCTTTGGGGAATCAGTCATTATGCAGATGCAGATAGATATGGGTTTTCGTGCATACAGTAGGAAGTTAGATCTCATAACAGTTGCTGACAGGTGTTAGTACAAAGAAGCTTAGATCACGTGAAGGTAGGGATCGTTATTCATGGCTTCACTGAGGGATTTCCTGATGTTACAATTGGATAGTTAAAAATAACCATTGCAGAAAAATATCTTTAAATATCTATTTCCCATGTTAGATAGTACAATTTTAAATAAATAAATAGTAAATTCACTACCTCCATGCAATGCTTCCAAAGATCCATTCTATAACCTTACCTTAACAACAAAGTCATATCATTAACCTGATAATTACAGGTACAAAGAGTTCCTCAGGACAACAATAAAGTATTCAACTTCATACTGCTACTGAATCATGCAGTTGATTAAACAGGAAAGTATGCTATGAAAAAAATGATCCTATTGTTGATATTTGGATGTGGATGTCAGCAATAATATTTTGCAGGTAATTAACTTAATAGCCTTACTTTCATGTGTCCTAGTTCAAAGTAGACATATGGATGTGTGTTCATTTCTACTCAGAGATAATGTGTTATTGCCATAATACATATCCTAGGACATTCTTCAGAATAAATCAAACCTTCCAATAATATGCAAAAACATGTCATCCTCGACTATAATATTATCACAGTAAATAAATCCCGACCAAGATGTTTGATAGAAGTGCAAACGGTGTTAATCTTAAACTGGTGAATTCATTTGAAATAAGGCAAAGGCACATAATAAGAGCATCAAAACCAATATTGTCTAATGGAACCTAAACAGACATGCTGTGTCACAGCACACAAATAAAGTGAACAAACTTTACACAAATAGATGCGTCAAAAGGTGCTATTGTTAAATAATTTTACAGTTTGTTAGTTTAATATTTTCCTTAAAGTTATGAAGTTTATGTTGCTACTGTTTATACACACCAGAGCCACTATTTAGAGTTATGATAGTGTAAAACATATGTGACTAGCAGTAATATAGTGAGGTTGTATTGCTCCGTTTAATTGGTAGTTAATCCAATAGGGCTCTAAATAGAAATATACAAATATTCACAGTAGATTTTAGAGGTTTCAAAATAACTCTTCAAATGGAAAAATAAACACATTTTTTTCTTCTTTTCCTAACATTTGTACCTAAACAATAAAGACATTTCAAAGAATCTAAATAATGACACAGAATGTAACGTTGGGACCAACTCATCCTTTCAGCATGACACCATTTGCATCGCGCCAACATGCTAATTTTGAGCACATTAGAGACTCATGACATGTTCCAATTGTCACTATGTGTTAAAAGAAAATGCAGATTACATAAATACAAAAGTGGAAACATTGTTCTTTTATGATTGCTTTTACTGATCTCCACAGAGTGCTTTTACAGAAACTATACCTGCACTTCCAGCATCACCTCACAAGAACCTCCCATATCTCCCAGTTGGCTGTTGTTGACCATTTTCACTAGAGGCTAGTCATCCTCTTTGGACTTTGGAGAACCAGATGTCCCATCCTGAAAGCACTGCCTGAAAAAAGTGATCACCGAGTTCAACATGTAATGACGGCTTTTGGAAGATGCAATGTGGTGGCCCTCGTCCGGGAATATCTGGGCAACAGAAGAGAGAGCAAGTCAAATTACAGTCTTGACTGATTGAGAGCATCTATCAAGTGTATTGTTTTGGTGTTGGAATTATCATTATGCACTATAAAATAAATTCTAAATACAATATTGGTTAAGTAATACGTTTTTAAACCATTACATATGAACCCTAGGTTCTGGGTCCAGGCACAGCAAGGCATTACTAATTAAATAAATGTAAAGCAAAATATAAAAAAATATATATGAGCAGTGTTTTATATATAGTTGTTGACTTCAGTAGAAATCTACAGTTAAATTGTATGCATTGTAGCTCAAGAGACATTCATTATTATAAACATGACATGCTGGGCTATCCTGGCCTCTCTATTGATCTGTTTTTAAAGGTCCTGTCTAATTCCCTGTCAAGCAGGAAAATGTGCTAGTTTTCAAAGAGAGGTGACACTTTTTAAAAAATGAGACCATTTTTGCTCAGGAGGGCTGGAATACCACTGGCACTGTGGACAGCCATTTTTACTTTGTCAAACATGCAATAATACATGATTTGAAGCATCGGGAGGGGGGATGTTTGAATTATAAATGCATTACGGAGGTCTCTTTTTGTCAGGCAAGTTAAATGAAACTGGCACCGGGAGAAAAAAACAGGAGCCCTCACCTGCAGAGTGTAGTTAACATTTGATATTGACAGCAGTTTCACCAGCTCAGCGGAATGCTGGAAATGAACAGTGGCTGAAAAAGATAAGACTTGAACGATCATGTCTTTGCTAGGCAGCCGTTTATAACGTAACATAATTTAAAATGGTTAGCGTTTCAGTGTATTTAATTTAAGAGAGCAGCCAGCCATGCATTAATCACTGTGTGTGACTTTTAGGCACTAGCCTATCAAACCACATGGGACGGTGTGGTTCTATTGCAAAGTACAGAAGTACGTCACCTTTTAAATATCGTTATTTTTACTCTTGCAAGCTGCAATTGTTTTCAATCAAAGATTAAGTTTGAGGAGGACCAAACACTAATTCTTACCATCTGCCGTGCCATGGATGATCAGAAACTTCAGGTGGCTTAGTCCCGTAATGTTAGAAAGCAAACTGGAGATCTGTAAGTCACAGAGATAAATGTGATCTTGTTATTTTACAACGGTCATTTAAAAAGACCTTTTCAAAATACATAGGATACGGTGTTCTAATATTCATTATGACATATTCAAAGATGAGCTCTTTTAAAAACCAAGATTTAGAATGGATCTGCGTTGAGTACAGATATGTCATTGATGATTTCAAGTGGGCACCTTCCATCCCGCATGCTCTGTTAAATTCAGCCCATGAACCCTCCAGAAGGCCTAACAGTGAGCAAAAACGTCTAAGAGCCTCCCTCCTCTATGTCTGCACAGCCAGATAATCAAAATGAAAAAAGAGTATTCATTCAGCTGTGAGATATTCCTACTCTGTTCTTGCTTGCTCTTTTTGCCAGCTCTGCAAGCATACTTACAGCCACCTGAATAGAAATGTACCTTTCCCTACTCTATTCCTGCAGGCTTTGTCGGGGTCTGCCACTCTCTTCCACCACCTGAGTGCAGATCAGCACATTGGACAGCTCCTGGGACGCCCATTCTCACTCACTGTGTTAATTTGTCATTGTTTTCACCTGTGTTCTTTTGTTCTTATTGGTCCTCCCTTATTCCTTGCTATTTAAACACCTGCCTCAGTTTTACCCCTTTGTCCAACGGTGTGCTGTGCCTTGTGTTTTCAATTTCTGAGTGAAACGCAACCAGTCTCCTTGTGGAATTGCGTTGCCTTCAAAAGCATTTTTGCTCAGTTGATCTGCAGTTGGATCATCTCCAAGTTCAGGGGTTGTGACTGGCTTGGTGAGAGCTACGCTCAGCAGGAAAGCCTACCTTTATACCTTTGTCCTGAGATTAAGCGACTTTCTTTGGTTTTTCAACATGATGTTCTTTACTTTGGCACCCATATTGGATCCTTCCTTTTTAGTCACAGCCACTGGCTAAATTCTTTCTGCTATATCTGACACAACTTTTATGATCTGGCGCAATTCTTTGCCCCAGCAGCTTACCTCAGCTTCCCCGAGCTTTGTGCTGGCCTAAATAGCTTCCTTCCCTACCCTCCCACCCTGACATAGCTGATATGGCACGTGGTGCCCTCTGCCCCAGTGGTCAGGGCATTAAGTGATTGACAACCTACGCTGCTGCCAAACAATTTAGTACCTGATTGTGGCTCCAGGTATATCTTTGTTGAATAAGGCTTGTCTTGCTCCCAGACAGTATGCGTCTGAGATTAGCTGTCCTTTCAACTGTGCCTCTGAGTTGTCCAAGTGTATTGTATAGGTCTATGTTAATAGAGTCACATACTTTTGGGGGCTTATTGGGCTCTACCACCTTATCCCTTTGTTATTATCGCTCAGACATTATTCACCCGGCGTTTACATTGAAAACATTTGTAGCATTTCATAGATATTGTTATATACAATGTAATATACTGTATAATAGTGGTTCTATGAGAACCACTAATGGCAGCTGAAAAGAAGCTTTCACAAGTTCCTGTTATCGTATCAACTCCAACGACTCATTCAAATGATAGTGGAAGTCAGTCATACTTGGTATTTACAGCACCAAGCCTCTCTAGCCACTATAAGACCATATCATAATAACCACAGTGGAAGTCAATCCTACTTGGTATTTGCCCTCCTCTTTGGCTGGGTACCCAAAGTATCGTTCAGCGAAGGCGGAACCTGCCAAGAAATGCACAGCACAATTCATTTAATGGGAATCTCAGGCCCAAAAAGCCAGAGGCATATTATATGTGTTTTAAATCTATACATAGCAGAGATGGCTGCTTTGCATATCAAAGCTAACTCTTAGGGAAATGATCAATGTGGGCTGCATCTCTTTTCCTGGAACTCAGTGACAAATGTTTAATATTCTGGCCAAACGTCTTCTCCAAGTCATCCACCTTCGTCAGCCTTATTAGACTGGGCTTGACATAAATCAATGGAGTCAATGAAAGCAGGGACTTGTGTCAGTTGACAGAGCAGAAAGGATTACATAAATGGCCATCGATATGATTCTTCAGCCTCACTGGACAGAACCTGCCACGCTAAGATGAATGCTGGTGGTCCTCCGTTATAAGTAGGCCTTTACCGTACAGTCTCCAATCTGTCACAGGAGCAACCGCCACCCCGCATTTGAACGTGGAGCTTTCAGAGAGCAGCAGCAGAGAGCTGAGGAACCCTCCATAGGCCTGGGGGGATTGGGAAAAGAGAGAATGGTTTAACTATGTGGACACACTGACTGGTTGAAATCATGGCTGTTAGAAAGGAAAAAGGCTTACCTGTCCATAAACACCTACTTTGCTCTCGTCAATATAAGGTAGTTTGATCAGGTATCTAAGATATTACACAAAACATCCAGATAGTCAGATACTTCAGACAGCTGCAATGGACCCACGCCAAAATTGGAGTGGTCAACAATTATTTTTAGATGTTGCTATTTGAAAAGTTACAGAGCAGTTGATAATGAACGAATTATGTTTAAAGAAGAGCACAGGTCGATCTCATCATTGAACACACTCTGCTGCCGCGATTTGGTCCTGAACCTCCACCGTTCCCAGGCGTTGGTGCACTTCATGCAGAACCCTCTGGCCCTGAAACCCACTGCCCCGGCCATTCAACCGAGCCACAATGACATCATCTGAGCTGACCAGGACAGAGTCCCAATCCAGAACGAAGCGGTCACTCACCGGCTGGTCACCGGGGCCACTGTCACTGTGAAATAGAACAAATTGCAGTTCAGTTTTAACTGTAAATTCATGAATAAAAACAATGAGTACATTTATAACACAAAAAATGGATGTGTAAGTAGGTATAGATCAATGAAGATGTATTTATTTAGATGTATTTTTAACAAAGGTGTGTATGCAAATGCAAAACATGTTTGTACCCTGAACAATATGTTAAGATTCAGACTGCTTAACATTAGTAGATTGATAAATGACACATACATTATCAGTAGAAGAGGGTACTTTGTAGCCTCATCCAAATGCCTCGGGAGAGTTAATTCTAGAAGAAGTGCTGTAACACAAACAAGCATTGTCGTGAACCTGGCTCAATTAGTAACATGCCCTTTTTTAAACCACTAGGGAAATGTGCTGGTCAATTTCAACAATGTCTTCCCATTCGGCCTCATATTAAGCAGTGCACTTAAATTATACCACACAAAGGTACTCATTTATACAGGAAATATCAAGTAATATAGAATAATTGGGCATAATCGATGGGCTGGTCAACCTTTTACCTTAGCCATTGGTATTAAGCACAGATGAAAAAATATTTTCTTCTTGTCGTGCAATTAGTCAGCACAAACCCAGCCTACAATATTTCCTTAACATGGTAAGACTGTTTATTTTAAAGCGGGAAGGCTGTGCTGGAAAATGTATTCCTGATTTTTCTTAGTTTATGATTCTTACTATCAAAAATTTAATAATATTTGCATGGATTTGTATGAAATGTATAAAATGTTAAAAACAATCGTTTTGTTGTCTACCCTAGTGTAGTTTATAGAAAATATATTGCTACAGGGATTTGATATTAAAGTTACAGAATACATTACTTTTTTATGTAAATAAGGTGTAACGGATAAGGGTTTAAGAAAACTCTATGACGATGACCCACCAAAACAAAGAGGACACCATTAGCACAATCCTAAGAATGGAAATAAACAGATGACAAATGGGACAAAAACATGAACTATGCATTGCATTTAAGCTTCCATCTCTATTTGAAAGCCTTTTAACGAAATGTAGCCCATTGTGTCTTAATTGACAACGCACATTGGAGCAGAGAACCCATATGGTAGGCCTTCTCTTTTAATTTAATCGGTCTGTTGGCCAGTTTCTCATTCCAGAGCTTATTCGCAATCAGCTCACAAAGCGCTGCACCTGTTCTATTTAATAGGGTTTATCACAGAATCTGTTTGCTATGTACAGAGCCACACAGCTTAGCACTTCCACACGGCTACCTAACAGCCCCACGACAGCTAGACCTATGGTAGTAGACTTATATGATTTACAGCCTGAATAAATAGTAAAGCAACTGCTGGCCTAGTGAACATTTCAGTAAGGTGATCATATCACATTTAAAAAAAAAAAAAGGGGAGTTTGTTGATCATGATGATTATGATGATGACACTGACAATGATGAGAGGAAGATGTGTAGTATTCAAGAGAGTAAAGCAAAGGATGCACTGTTTACTATCGACAGTGGACGATGTGATATAAAAACAAATCAAATGGAAACACACTACGTCAATGACAGTATAGCTACATTGTGTGCGCGGACACTTTTCTTAACTGTGTTGTTGTACCAAAGTCGTTGATGTGTATGGTTCGGGTCTCTCTCCTGGGCACAGCCCTGTATAGGAGAGCATCTCTTAGCGCTGTGTTCTGTTCCAGAGTGCTATTCCCTGTTTAAAGAGACAAAGCAAATTTATAGAAATTAAAACCATCCGTTTTAAGTTGACTGAAAGTGTGGAATACGGTTGTATCATCATTATTGACATAGAAAGTAGCTTTAATAAATGTGATCCATGTAAATCTAAAGCATGCATTCTTCTAAGTGAAAACCAACTGTGCATCCAAGCCAAAGAGTAAAGCAAACTCAGTGGATGCTCTCCTTAATTAAATTACATTGCCATGTTCAGTTCATAAACATCAGCAACGCTTCCCTCACACGTGCTTTAGTCCACATTTCCCTCCAGTACAACTTCTACATCTAGCCAAATGAGGATCAGATTGCACGGAAACGGATTCAGCGATATACATTTGCTGCATGCCCACAGAGGATATAATGATGCAAATTTAATGAGGGAATTAATCAACATCTCTCAGGCAGCGATCCTGCAGCGGAGACAGAGGCTGATCATTTATCCACAACAGAGTCCCTGGACTCCTCTCCTTCAGGCCCTGGTGTACACTTCACTGCATTCCAAGCACTTTACATTACTTTAATTGGCTGGGTGTGTACTTACAGTTGGGCAATACTATTATCACTGATCAGTCTTTCATAGGCATTTACTGTTTGACCACTTTCGTCAGCTCTTAGCTGTTTTATTGGAATATTATCCTTAAAAGGGAACTTATCTCCGGCTGAAATGTATAAGCAAATTGTATGATTGTAATATATATTTATTTGTATATTATTAAATTTTATTTTATTTGTATTTTTGCTACGCCATATTGGTTTATTTTTATTGATTTCTATATCAATCTATTTACAATTTACTCACTCTTCATGTCACTTAGTTTGTGTAGAGTAGTTCTGGGAATTCCAGGACCTGAGTAGAGCACAAAGTGATTGAGAATAGTTAAAGACACATGGCTGCCGAAACGCTCGAGTTTGAGGTGAGAGGGATAGATCGGTGAACCCTTACCTCTGCAGTTCAACAAAACGTGCTGGGAGTCTGGGCTGAAGACAGCATCATAGTATTCACATTGGGTGTTGAACAGGGAGCATGTGAGGCATTCTCTGAAAAATGGGTCCACAGTCGACACCCTGTACAGATGCCTTTGTGCTGCACCATCCTCAGTGCTGAGGAAATAACTAGGAGAGAGACACATCATTCATTTCTGTCAACTATTGGTCCATTGCAGTGCTGAATTTGCAGCATTTCTTTTTGCTTTGATCACATTTTAGTCGAGGTGACTCAAACTAACACTGAGTTTGTGTTCTCCTCGTAGACCAAGATCTGGGAGACTTCCCAGCTGCCTGAAGTCAGGTGTCGCATGTTGACCTCCTCACCCTTCAGCAAATGAGAAAATAACAGCCTCGGTAAACAGTGACCTTTCGTGACTTGGGCGTGACACAACAGGGAACAGTGCAGGGCACAACAGCAAACGGAGATTAGGGGAATTGTTTGGGACACTGCTGCAGGAGTCCTACGTGTTTACCTGGTCAGCTATCATGGCGATGTGGTTAAAGGCTCCACGCCCACCATGTTTTATCGGCATGGTCAGGAACATTGTGGTGCCATCCTTGGAGAACACTGGCTCTTCGTTCTAGAACAAAAACAATGGTTGTGGATTGAAAAAATAACACCACGCAGGCTTATGTGTGCTTATAGAGAGAGAGCCTGCCCAAGTATTCCAATGAGATTTTTATATTTTATTTTATGGCTTGTTTGCCCTTACTAATCTATATACATTCCATCTATTGAGTTTTGAAGTAATAACTTCCATGTTGTGCAGTAAGTTAAAAAACAACAGTCGTTTAGCAAATAACTTCAGGGGCTGGCAAACCCTACGGCACGCTCACCTGTCGATCAAGCCACTTCTCTGATGTCATCACGTGTTTCTGATAAGGGAAGTAAGAGGTATGTAAGAGGTTAGTAAGAGGTTAGTAAGAGGTTAGTAAGAGGTTAGAGTGCTGTTCCTTTATTGCACGCAGGGTCAGAATCTTTGACGACCAGGGAAATGCTTACCTTGACACACTCCCCCGTAGTAACCGCACACAGGGAGAGGATGGACCTGTTTTGAGCTCGATTCACCCAGCGCACTGTGATGTGAGACTCCGTCACCCATTTCACCGTGGTCACATAGCACTCACTGAGGAAAGAAAGGGGTCCTTTTTCTATAGACAAAACCAACATTTCCCTCCAAACATGTTGTTAGCAAGTGGAACATTTGTATGTTAATACCTCTTTTCCAAACTCTTGGGAAGGCGCAGTTCAGTTGTTTGGGATCCTTCATCCAAGGTTACAACAAAGAGTTTGACCGTGGGATTCACTTGGCCCATCTATTTCAAAATCGGTGAGTAGTGCGCCAACAGTTAGATTTACAGACATACAGTACCTTTTTCCTATTGCAATATTATGGGAATCCTCCTGTCCTGTTGGCTAGTGACAAAGTAATTATGCCCGACATGTTGCTCCATTATGGTATTTTCTTAACAGTGACTCTGGCAGAAAGTACATTATAATGACCATAAATAACCATATGAGGGACTGTGTAATAACTCTCTAGCTGGAGGCAAGTGTTTAAGCACACTATTGTTTTCCTTCCAACTCAGACTTCCTAGTTCACTTAGTCTTATTTTTAGAATCTCGTCTTCGTGATTACATTTTTCGCTGAGGGTATTATGACTTTGTTTCGTACTTTACTTATTCATCACATCTTATTGTATCTATTGCTTTCTACTCTGTCGTCTGTCCATATTCCCTGTTTGTACTGCACTGTTTTAATGAGGGTCAGACACAGAGAACACACTGAAACTATAGTGTGCAAAACCAGTGGATGCAGAACCATGGGTTATCAGTGAACAGATTTAGCAAAGGCTGTGCGCATAGGAAGGAGGCAATTACTCTGCATCTCTTCAAGAATGGACAAATAGAGGCTGTAATGGGGAATCTGATCCACGATCTGGGAAGGGAATATGAGAGTCTTACCTCCTCTCCTCCATGGCACGCCACAATCCTACTCACAACCAATAGTGCCTGCTCTCTTTAAAGAGCCGGCAGCAATATGAATTATAAATGCAAGGATTCTCTAGCCTGTGTGAACACGCTAAAGCCCCAAAACCTATGTGTTCTACATTATTCATTTCACCTATGTGGTATCATGAATCCATAACTTTTGAAACACTTAATCCAGAAGGAAGATATTTTGGGAGAGGTGGGGGGGGGGGGGGGGGGGGGGGGGGAGCTCAAAAAGGAGGATATCCTGTGAACGCACACAAATTGGGGTGCCAATCAGTCTGTGCCTTAGCTGAGCTATGAAGCTCTAGGCTAGAGACAGCAAACCTCTGCATGTGGACCTGACGTAATGGCAGACCTAAGATTTCAGACTGCAGGGAAAACAACCCTACAGTAGCTGTGTGAAACAGAGAAACAAATGAAAGCCTCCATGTTGTATGGAGGTAGGGGTGTTAGCTTACCTTGGGGTAAGGGTACTGGTGGCCCCTGGGGTACAGGGAGCCAGTGAAACGAGGCAGGAACATGTTGGGGACCAGGGTGTCGTTGATGGAGAGGTAGGCCAGTCTGGAGCCATCAGGAGACCACCAGTGGGCCGCATGTGAGTGCAGAACCTCTTCTGCAAAGCCAGGGAAAACACTTCAGATAGGACGTCAACAATTAAGAGTTTTAAAGGCAAGCAGAAAAAGTCTTTGGTCATCTCAGCTCAAGACTTTCTGTTGTTCCAAGTTTCTTTTCATTCTTTCATTAATCCTTTTACTACCTCTTTTTTTGCCTGTACAGTTCTACTGTACAGTTCTTCATTTGTTTCATATTGGTTCAGTTTACTGTGGCCTCTCTGGTAGGGCATCAATATCTTCATATACAAGATATGTGTTAATGAAAAGGCAAATTACTAATTTGTTAAACAACAAACAATTTCAGAAATTCTTCACTGCTTTGATAGACTTCTTTGCAGCTGTACTATGTATCATAGTGTTGGATTAGAGCCATTATACTGTTTGGCAGGAAGACAAAGTTAGCAGAAATTTGAAGAGAGATGGCAGAGGAATGAACATGGTTGATATGTTCACTGGCAATGCAGTAGAGCCTGCACAAATAACTAAGTTTTAGTAATGTCAGGGTTTTATACTGATCCATCCATCATAACAACATTATCTTGTAAAATGCAAATATACTGTAGTTCCAGAGTCAACTAACTACAAATAGACACAGGCATTCTCAGTTTTAACTATTTGGGATTATGATTTAAAGGAATTGAAATGAAAGTCATTATGTAATAATCAAATAATTAATCAGAAAAGAAAGAATGGATTCTGTTTTTATTACAGCCAAAATCACAGTCTTGGATTGCCTTTGTGTGAAGAACACAGATGCATTCGTGCCATGGTCAAATTGATTTCTCTTACCCTCGTACAACCAGTCAGTGATGCCATTGAAAACAATGCCCTCTTGTCCCGAGGATGTCAGTCTCCAGGAGCTGCTTTTGACATCTGTCTGATAGTATATGTTGTTCTCGAACACATACATCTGTGGAACAAGAATCAATCATTTACCATCGGTATGTTTCACTACAGAATCAATTCAAAGGGTGGATTTCAATTTCAGTTCCGGAACATAGGAAAAATCATAACGTTTCTACATTCTGAACACATTTTTTCAATTTACAGATGGCTCAGAAAATATGAATGTCCTTTGTATTTTGGAGACCCAGCCTATGGCAGACTCCTGACTCAGAGAGCCTTCAAGGGAAGGCTGAGGCTGGGTGAGGTCCTTTAAGGACAGTCTCCTCCATCCTGAACACCTGGTCACTTCCTTCACTTGATGTCAGTTAGGAGCTACCTATTAAGAGGGGTTTTGTGATTTGAATGGAGGACAGCCTGTATACCGGCTAAAGAGGGCCCAAAGGTGTATGAACAGAAGGAGAGACAGGACCACCCTTGAAAGATGAGAGTTTATCGTTAAAAAGTCTGTTAGAGCTAACCTAACCCTAACCCTAATCCAAACCATTTTCCTTAGAGCATTCTCTCCTAGTGAAGAGTGGCTCCTGTTGACCAAGTAACAGGCCACCAAGCTTGGAGGCCGCCACCTCTTGAAGAGCCCAGTCCGGGAAGACCCTAAGTTCATTATTTGGTCTCCTCTCCTTTTCCCTCAACTTTGAAATACATTAATATGCTTGTTAACTTTTATTTTGTTCTCTTTGGAGTCTGTTTCACAACCCCACAAAAAATCATTACAGCCAAGCGTGCCACAGTATATTGGTGGATGTATTGTATGTGTTTATTCAATGATGTTTAGATGTCAACAGCTTAACTCAGGTAATGGCTATTCTTTTAAAAAACACAGGAAATTACTTTTAGATCCTGTTGTAGGGAATCGTCTTGACAATAAACAAAGAAAATGACATCATCGCTCAGCAAATATCTCTGCCGGACCAAAGACAATCTGTCTGTGAAGCATTAGTTTCACACTTGGAGGTGAAAGTGTCAGGCCACATTTTATTTTGTGCTACCATCCTCATACCAGTTTGTATTTGCCAGATTAACACAGTCAAAATTAAATGGCGAAACGTGCTAATGACTATAAAGTGATGCATCTTAATCACACAACAACAAAAACACCACTTGGAGAAATAAATGGAAACTAAATGTGTGAAGGTGTGTGTGTGTGAGTGAGTGAGTGAGTGAGTGAGTGAGTGAGTGAGTGAGTGAGTGAGAGAGAGAGAGAGAGAGAGAGAGAGAGAGAGAGAGAGAGGCGATGAGAGTATATTTATTGTTTGCTCGTAGTCTGAAGTTTTCAACGCCCTTGCCAGGTTTGCGATACCAATTGGATGAGGTGTAAAATGGATGCTTGATATGGAAAACGCACAAAGATTCATCAACAGAACCAGCAATCATTTATTTTTCTTAAAAAAATCAGCTTCATTAAAGGGGTTTGATCCAAAATTTGAAATAACCACACAGTTTGTTCTAGTTCTATAAAGCAAATGGAGAAAGCGTTCATTTAACGTGCTAATTTAAAATGCCTCAGCAGAGAGGAGTCATGAATAATGACCTCATCTGAAGTGATGATTTGGACAAATATGCATCGGAAGCTGATGAATAATGTAGGCCAATCCTTATTAGGAAAGCCACACACACAGCAGGGCATTCTGGGTAACAGATTACATATATGGACAGGTACAAATACTGTAGATAGTAGATAAATATGCTATTGAACGCTTAATTAGTTTCCTTGTCTACCCCTTTAGGAATAACAACCTGATTATTCCATGCTTCAAACTCTTTGCGTGGGGGCATTACTCACAAAGAAAGATCTGGTATCTAACAACATGTTATCTAACAGCTTGATTAGTGGTACTGTTGTCCCTTTATTTCTACCCAATAATTGCTTCCTTTTACGGCAACTTGTTTGGCTTTCTTCCTGTGTGAAAACATATTTTGATAAACATTTACCTTAGAAGAGAAGAGGTTATGCACAATGAATTATTCATAGATTAACCTTACATAATCTGCTTAATTAAACATTGACTCACAAGATTGTACCCAGCACAGATCTTTCAAATGAATGTTTAATATTGGTACCAGTCAAGAATCATGAATGTGGCTGTTCATAGGAAATCAAAGCAGTCATTTGGTCACTCACGAAGGTGGGGGAATTTGAATTTGATTGGAGGTCTTTCATTTGAAATCGTTGAGGGAACCATATTAATGTTGTTACCAGAGAGCAACACATCCAAATCCGTGACACTAGTGATTTCAACAGAAATGTGTGCATTTTACATTGTCTCCGTAGTACTAGACCTGGTCAGAACCACCCCTTATCCTCCTCCTACCCATCCAGATTCCTCTCCCCATTTCTGGAAAGGTCACGGCACATCACCGGCGAGATAGGACTTACTGATGCATTCTGGGTATGAGATCCACTTAGTGATGTGTATGCAATTGAGTACCTCGCCAAAAATAATTATGGCCTGAAAGGAGCAGTGCTCATCAACTATGTTTGACTGGAGCCACTGACTGTGGAGCACTCTATGAGCTGTTCTCAATTCAATCTTCGAAAGCAGAGGGGAGAAAGAGGCTTTGTCTTTTTCATTGCTATTTTATACAGAATAGTTGAAAACTGACCTCCTAAAAGACCAACACAAAAGTAAAGACTAAAACTTACAGTGCATCGCAAATAGCCCCGCATGACTTCCTCATTACTCATCACAAATGCATGGCCTTAGCGTGACTAAATGACATAATTAAGTGAAAGTAACACGACATAATTGAGTGAATGATGTACTGTGTGGTGAGCTCATCGCCAGGACTTAAGATGAGTGAGTGAGGGAGTGAGGGAGGGAGGGAGGGAGAACCAACCAGCTGTTGACCACGGACGCCCCAGGAGGCAAACTGCAGGACTGAATCAGACACCTCTGGGGGGTTCAGCTCATGCACCTCCCTGGTTTAAACACAAACAAGCATTAGGCACAAAATACACTCACGGGACAAACTTAATTTATCCTCCATGTCCCAGTCCCACTGACTGGTCAAAGGTCAAGACAATGTTGCACAGTATCTCTGGATACATTTTTCACTCTCTGCCTTTAGGCTTTCAGTCTTGTTTTTCAATCAAATTGTATTTATTTGTATAGCAAATTTCATACACAATTGAATATGCTTTACATAAGGCAAGTAGAAATCTACAAGGAAGAAATAAAAGACCAAGAAAGAAAAACAATTGTAAAATTGTAAGGAAGGAACAATTCAGCAAAAATTCATCTACACACCGTGTGTTCAGGTTGTAAATCAGGTATGATGCGAGAAATGAATGCCGGTACACCTGAAAAAATAATGTTTTAACAGTATGATTAGTTTCATTTCAATGCAATCAAGATTTACACCTTAAATATTTAATTAGAGTAAAGAATAACTTCAATTGGCTTCTATTAAGAGTATAACAAATTGAAACCTTGACTGATCATCATCTATTATTCCTTATTCTACGTTTCCTTTTTTCTTTTTCTACTGTTGGACGTGAGAGCCAACTGTCTCTAACAAAATATTGGTAACATGTTTTTTTGGGGCGTTGGACATATCTATTGTAAATCTGGACCAATCATCTTCCACTTTCAATTACAGTTTTCACAGTAATTGTGATTCTAGAAATTATCATAGAATATCCCATTTTTATTTCATAATTTGCAGAGATAATGGAGCGCAAGCCTGTGTATCTTCTTCCATGGCAATCGGCTGCAGCATTTGCATACCAATATTACAGTAAGCTCACCCCCGAGCGTTGTGATAAATACCATAGAGTCGCTCCAATCGCTTTAACCAAAGCTCAATTGCCCGTGGAAATGGAGTCTGCTTGGCTGATGTGCAATGCACCCAGCCCTTACTCCTCATTCAGACTCTTCATTTTGAATGTTGCCAGAAAAGAGATTCCATTGTGACTTGGTCCTTTGTCAGACATGGACATGGAGACCATTCCACTCTTAATATAAGAGAAACATTTCTGAATATGGACACTGTTGTTGTGGTGTTTGGAAATCTTTGGGCTCTCAGAATAACAGCTATGAGTTACATTTTGGCTGATGTTGTAATCATAAAACACAGAATGGAAGGAGGTTTTGAAGGTGAAGCTTATATTGAGGATGAGTTGTTTATTCTAGGGATTGCACATACTCTAGTGAGTTTAATGCGATGAGAAGGTTGACAAGAAGAACACATGGTGAAGCAACATGAAAATCAATTTTTGTCTATTTAAAAAATGCATGATCAAATAAAAAAAGAACATTGCTCATATTTTATATGTCCAACCGACGGAGTGAATGTGCAGTGACATTTAAGAGTGTGGAACTTGGGGTGTATTCAAGCTTAAACAGCAGAATATTGCACAAGTCAACATCGTATTGCTTTTACAGTGTAATAAACCCCAATTCATGTCAAATAAAGGTTTATCACATTTCTCTTGACATGATTTGCATGACCAACCTTAAATTTAGACTTTTGTTGCCATTCCAGTATTTACAAAGAGTTTAAATCTTAAAAAAAAGGATGCCTTTAGGGTAAAAACAGTTTTGCTTATGACAAAATATCTTTAAAAGGTAGGTTCCGGACTTTACAACCTAGAATTCACAGCAGAATGATCTAATGCTCAACTTGAGAAAAATTTAAATCCCACCCAGTGATTGTCTACATTTCTTAACATTAATTGTGTGTCCCAAATCAGCCAACCTGGTACTAGTCAAACAACCAATAAGGCATTGTGTTTTTAGAATCGGCAAACTCCCTTCAGAAAGCTCACTTTCTTAATAAATACATGTTTTTTAGACTTTTTTTTTTTCTTTCAGGTCTACAATGTGCACCAGTCTTTCTGGGAACTCCAAAATTATTTATTTGCCAACTGCTGTGCGCACTGATCAATAATAGGCCTATATATTTTTTCAAACGATCAATAAAGGTGCACGTGCGGTGGGTGCATTGAGGAGTGTGCATCCCAGCGTGAGGCTCCCACCCATATCACACTAATTAGCCAATCGTTCATCGGTGATGACGTCAGTCAGTTCTGTCTGCCGAGCACGGCAGTACGGAGCCGGCTCCAAGATGGTGACTCCCTCGGCCCAGCGGAGATGCCGGTTAAGGGCTAGGCTCCTGTTCTCTGTAAACGAATGCTGTCACCGTGGTGATGAACAGCCTCCACTCCAACCATCTCTCAGGAGAACGCTGTAGAGCTGTGCTGCCTGATGGTCCACAGCCATGAGAGAGGCTCCCAGCCACGCTGAGTGTGTGCTGGAGCCGCTGCTCTCAGGGACAGAGGAACAGAGAGCTGAGGCTTTATGAATATTTAACAGCAGTGCAGCAAGCCTCAACACAATGGCAGCTCTCATGTCGCTAAAGCCTGGAGATGAACCAAACTCAACATTAAACAGGTAATTGCCGGTGTATGTAAGCCTGACGCCTATATATTGGCCAACCTTTCTGCCTTTTGTGGCCTATGTGGGGCTGTAGTACACTGGTTATGACCGTGTGCTAAAGACTTTGCTTGATTTTATACACCGCTAAATTATAATAATAGAGAATGTAAATGTTTAAAAAGGTAACTGTATCCAGCTTTACGTAACATATGCTCTCCTCATAAGTTACTTTTTATAATGGCTTAACATATGGTGATATTGCCCTTCTTCCTGCTCTGTTCTCACACTGTTTAATCCTCTGTTGTCCTTTCCAGACAGCAGGTCACAAATTCCCTTCTGTATGCTGCAATGATAATGAGTTTTAGGAGAGTGTGCTCAGCCCACTTCTATCTTTAGATCCACACCTGAGAGCTCAGTGTCCCTTATCTCTGCACGCTGCAGATCATGTACATTCCACTACGAGAACAACAGCGCCACCCAGACCCAGAACCAACTTGGAGCTTCATGGAAGATTAAAGGGCTTGAATCTAGTCGTGTATGGACAGTTTCCCAGTAGGGGTATACACCAAAGCAGCAGGTGTAGGCATTCGTCTGGCTTAATGAATCCAGAACTAATAAATGCCTCAGGAGGAGAGTATATTGGGACACCGTATCTGGGAAGCCTCTAGGTCTCCGCCCTATTGCATCTCTTATAAGCCCCAATGTAATACGCTGTAAGTCTTTACTGTTGTAACAATTTATCTGTTCAACAGTCACGCTGCATCAGTAAAGAGTAAAGGTCTGACATTTGGTGGCAAGTTTTAAAGTTTTAACAGTCAATCAGTCTGAGCCACACAACACAGCACTGTTGAATTTCGTAGTTGTATTATATGGCTTTGGGATAATTAAAGAAAACGTAATTAAATTGTCTTGGGTCGACTGCCAACTGTGTAACTAAAAATTTTTTTAATTCATTTATTGATTTTGGCACGCTTATTTGAAGAAAAAAATGAGTTATTTAAATGTGTTCAGCATTTAAGAAGAGCATTTCTTTCGCACAGGCAAACCTAGTAATGCCTCTGGTTACAGGTGTTCATAAAATAATTGACTTAACTAAGATGCTTTCATCTATTCATAGTACAGAGCCCACAGTAACTGCAATACCTGCAACGAGTCGTGATGTTTTAATGGGCATTTTATTAGCTAAAGACTCTCGTACAAATTCATAACCCATGGTAGCCATTAAGACCCTAAATAGACTTACTCTATTATCCATGTACCACAACTCATTCTCAAAGAACCATTTGCAGCTGAAAACCTTAAACTGTGTGAGCTTGTATTGAAGTACAGATTATTGTGGAGTTCAATATCAATAGAGGCAATCACTGCACACACATCTGGCTGTATGTATCTTGCGAACCTAGGTGAGTTCTTGACTGGTTCCAATATTAAACATTAATTTGAAAGATCTGTGCTGGGTACAATCTTGTGAGTCAATGTTTAATTAAGCAGATTATGTAAGGTTAATCTATGAATAATTCATTGTGCATAACACATTTAAAGATACAGAAGGCAAACTTTCCTATTTATTAAAAAATTACATTCATTATAAACAGGTTGTGATTTCAATAAGTTCAGGTTACTCAGTTATATGTATGTGTGTGCGTGTGTGTGCGTGTGCGTGTGCATGTCTGTATGTAGTACAGGTTATCTTTGATAGAGCTTGCTATTTCATGTAGCTTGTTTCCCTTGCAGAATGGGAAAAGAGATTTGTTTTAGAATTCAGGATAATTTGGCTAAAGCTACACTGTTAGAGAACTCCACAAGGCTTTGAGATGTGGCCAAGGGTGTCCAACCTCCGTATGCAAGAAAACACCGGAGGTTTTCCTCATCCTGACAGCTGACGCTTATCAGGCTCTCTTGTGTATCAATCCATCCATAGCTAACATCTATGGTTCAGACAAATGTCATGAACCGATCGGAATGCGCACTGCACCCTGATTGGCCAATCCATTTTACGTCAAAGTAACAAGTAAAGACATGCAAGATAATGCACCGAAAGTAGTGGAGTCAAAAGCAAAGAAAAAATGGAATCACTTCAGTAAAGTACAGAATGATCCTTAAAAGTTGTGTAAGTATAGTAACAAATTACATGTACCTTGTTGCTGTCCACCACTGCTGTGGACCAATAACACCACAAGGTCATATTCATTCTTGAGTTATACATGGCTTGTCACTTTGAACATATGAAACAAGGTTCCGAATGGCCTATTAAGAAAATCAGATGTATTCTTCTGAAATCCTGAGAAGTTTACTGGCCCCAGTACATGACCTACAGAAATGTGATTGTAAGACTGAATGTGCAGCCAATAGCCATTGCTAGACCCCTTTTACTGGGGCTTTTGCTCCAGTACTGATGTGCTGTGCCCCTGTAAAATCTCACATTCTTGTTTTAACAAGCTCCTATATTTGGCAGTGGATTCATTTAGATTACTACTGAAAGGGAAAGTAATGGATTTTCTTTCTAATCCACAATGCCAAAGCAACGTAGTTTAACCCAAACATAAGCTGAGGTGTGCACCTAGCGGCTCAGGTCTGTGTACCGCAGCGCACATCACTGTCCGTGGATGGTCAATGGGGGGGACTGTGTCCCAGCAGAGCTTTATGTCTGCAACACTCCTGATGCAGCCTATTCAAGATTAAAGGCAGAACCCAAATCACTTCAAATGGAGGACGGAGGACGGATGGACGCTGTCAGATGGTATGGCTGGCATATCCTTCTCTGTTTTTGTACATTGTATCAGTAGCTTGTATTTACTCTTTTTTGGGGCAGAAAATACATTTTCTTGATAATAGATGGAGCAAGAAATGGACACAGTCTAAAATCTCCAGTGTTCACGGGTCAACACCTGTATCTTTTTCAGGCTGAATGGTAAGATTACCACTTTCTATTCAGGTAAACACTCCCACACTACAATCCTTTAATGCCTTGTGCAAATACGATGTTGGACAACAACCAAACTCAGGTCCAAGAAGCCAAGCTAAGACGTCTGAATGGTCTGAGATGTTGTTGTTTTGGCATAAGACTTGGGAGTGTAAGTGGGTTTGTGTGTGGGTGTTAGTTTGAGGACGGGCAGAGTGTATTCTGCTGTATAATTAAAGCCAGTAAGTCAATAAGAACCCCTTTAGCCTGCAAAAAGACAGTTGGTGCATTCAAAAAGCAGAAGATTGTAGGACGTTTTGTTATAGTATTGATTTAATTGTAAGGTTGCATTTAAAAACATCACTGATGGCTTGGTTCCAACCAGAAAAGGTCGTTTTAAACTAGAATGTTTATCAGTAGTGTGTAAGAAAACAATGGTATTCTAGATGGCTCTGCTCTCTGAAACCAATTCTGTGTGGTGATGCAATTTTGGGATAATATTGTGTGAACTTGGTTGTTTAAGTTAGCTATCACGGTCCTGCAGAACATAATGAAGTCAGCCAAAGGCAGAGAAAGTAAAAAAAAAAGGGAAAAGAAGCTTCAATGGAGTTGCGTGTTGACATTTCCATAGAGACATTTACCCACAGACTGACCTTTCTTTAAAACAAAGTGAAACCAACACAGCCTCGTAACATTGTTTTTCTTATTGCCTTTGCTGTTGTGATATACCTTTTAGGTTTAACCAACTTTAAGTAACCAGCAACTTTGTTAAAGCAACATTTGGGGGGGGGGGGGGGGGAATTAGGTTTTCAGATGGTGCTTCTGCAAAGTCTAGCAATCCTTCTTTCACCAAGGAAGCTAGAATCTTTACCCTTGACCTGAAACATCAAAGCCTGAAGCTGTAAACAGCTCTTTCATGATCAGCACTCTGCCTCGGTTCACCCAGTGTTTACTGCTTCCATCATTGTCTATTACATGTGTTGAGATTGGGAGGGGAACACTGTCCTTTGATCTGGTAAAGACCATTACAAACTGTTCTGTTCACTGCCTCTCAGCTTAATTGGCAGCTACTGTTTTTAGGCCGAGTCAGTCAGAAATGAGCGTTCATAAGCAGAGAGATAAGAGTGAAGCATTTATGCAACATACTTTCACCCACATAGTATTGCATCCCCTCAAATACTGTTTTGTTGTGTTTCTTGAATGTGTTTTCTTCTAATGTTTCTGAGGCGTCTGGTCGTGGAGATGATACATTGTACGAGGGTTAAATGAAATACTACATTTTAATACTCTTAAATTACCTCGACAGTGTGGGTATATTATACAGAATTAACTCAAAGTATATATAGCATATCACAACATAAAAACGATTGTGTCACTGACCTGTTTTATGTCATATCCTAGAAGAACAAAGTTCAGGTCTGGAGAAACTGCAAATTTAGACGCCTTAAATGTTGCCTATGGAAAGAACAGGAGCCAGTAAAATGTCGACATACTGTAAACCAAGTAAATAAATAAAACCTTATACAATTTTGTGTGTCATCTAAGTATTCCTTCATCATCTAAGTATTGCTTTCTGATTAGTAAAACATTACAAAATATTATTTAGGAACTGCAACATATTCAAAAGATCATCAGCAGCTGGTGTTAGTTCTTTCTTTCCTGTTTCACTATAGCATGGTCACACAAATACCTTTGTATGGTTTCTCCCAGATACTTCTTGAACGATTGTGGCCAATTACTTTCTAATTAGACAAAAGTGTTGCTGTTATACAACTCTCCTAAAGATCTGCTAAAATATCTGTCTCCTCCCTGATACAATTCAAGTTGCCACAACGTCATTCAAGGTGATATGAGGTTGCCCTATGGCAAGGATGCCATCCAAAGGCAAAGCAAGCTCTCTGGCTATAATGTTGGAATGAAGCCATCTGAACATCTGTACTTACAAATGTAGTGTTTTTAAATAGGAGGTCTGTATCGTTGCTCTGTGTGCTCGCTTTCAAGACATCCCCTTCCCAGCTCCTGAAAATGATCACCTCGTCTGGACCCCCCCAAAAAGAGAGAGAGAGAGGATGTTGTATAGCTTTGTGTAGGCAGGGAACATATGGTTACACAGGATAGGTAGTATATCTAAACATCCAAGTGAGTTTTGATATAATGAATATCTCTTAATAAATAAACGGGATTGGAAGTGTGGAGAAAAGAGGAAAACATGTATGTTATTGTTGGACAAAACTAGGAGAATTAAATCAAGTAGGACTTTATCAGAATAATTAAATGCTAGAGAGGGACAATCCACAGTTGGATGAGAGGACTGAGGTGAGGGGTATGCTTGACAAGCAGGAGAATCTCCTGTTTCAGTAACCAAGTATCTGACCACTTGGATCAGTGAAATTTCACTTTGGCAGTTGGAAATATGACAGAAGTGCCTGCAATAACTCAATAATACACAATAATCTATTCCCAGGCTGACCGTACTATCCAGGGAGACCTGAATTTCATTAATAGGTTTGACAGGTCTAAATCATTTTATCGCCTGCGCCTTATATAAATGTCAATGAGTGAGTTCTAAGGCGTCAACCTTGGACCGGAGGGCTATAAAACAAGGGCCGCTCAATGACAGGCATCAAAAACATGTGGTCTATTTTAATCATGGCTAAAACAGCACAGTTTTTAAGTATATTGCTGTAGGCCTGCATACAATTGATGTCATATTAAATAGTTTTTTATCACATACACACATCTATAAATATCATACATGTACATATCAAACCAACGGCAGTCGATTAGATGGAATGTCGATTAGATTCGAACCTTATTTAAAAATGTAACCCATGTTAACACCGCTGGAAGCATAAGATGCAATATTCTGTCCAGAAAAGCACCACAGCCAATGACTGCAATAGGACCGGACAGAGTAGCCTTCACAATGTCACAGAGAGGAATGGCAAGGTGTGTCTTGTCTGCTGCAGTGAAGCAGGTGTCTGATAAAAATAACCTGCCTCACATTGGTGACTTTATCAAGCCTGGCACCTATTTAGTTCACCAGCAACAAAGAGACATCTGGATATCAACTAATTAAGCAGAGGCATCTGCTATAACATGGTAATCTACCTTACTGCTTATGTATGAGGCTTGTTTTTCACTTTGACAACTTTCCCCACAAGGTTTTGCAAAGTTTAATTAGTCATATCTGGTCAAGTTGATATGTTGTCCAGTTGTAAGATATTATAAAGCTTAAGAGATACAGTTTCACTTTATTGTACTGCATTACATTGACTTAGAATGAATTCAAGTTTAACTGAAGCATATTTTCTCCTACTTCATTTTTATCTGAAGCATACAGTATGTAAAATCTAAAATAGCTGCGATGCAGCAACGACCTTGGCTTTGCTTTTATCTTAGACTCAAGAAAACTAGATCAACAACACAACTCCGCCAACAAATACTGTGAAGACAACTTCACAGACACCTGGAAGATCTATTGTACATTATCTGCCAAGTCAGGCTTCAATGCCATGAATTTCTTTTGTAGGTGCTGATGAAGAGTGACAGTCCTTGTAGAGGCAGCGATTGTGTTTACATTGTGATGCTGTTGAAAAAAGAGAGGCATTGGAAAAGAATGCCAGGCAGGTTTCTGAGACTTAAAAGGCGTGTGTGTGTGTGTGGGTATGGGGGGGGGGCCCTCAGTGGCCCTGAATGGAGCAGTGGAGGGAGGGCTTGGATAGAGGAACTGTGGAGTGTAGACATGTTCAGAGTCCTGTCAAAGGACGGCTGAGCAGCAACAGTCTGACAGCACCTATACAGACTGGCTGCCTGGAACCGTGTGACAGGGAAGACTGCTCTGCCATTGAACGGGTTATCCTACGGGTTATCCTACGGGCCTCTATCGATTGCAATCGTGTGGATATTGACAAGCAGTTTTTAATCCTTGGAATACAGGGCTTTCTGTATTGATGTACTGATTGCGTAAACAACTGATACTGTTGTACTGTAGAAAACTTGTTGAAAACAAATTGTGTTATCTGGCTACACGGCTGCTAAAACAAAACAAACATCAAAGGGCCTGTTTTTTTGCAGAGGTTTTGAATAGTGTTTCTGTGTTGCTGGTTTTCTTTGAAAGCTTCAGATCTTCACTTGTTGAGCTTTGGGATTTTCCGCAGGCAGTTGGGAGATGTTAATGTAGCAAAAGACTACATCTTCAAGACACCATTCAGATGTCGAGACAACATCGGATAAGTTTGAGTCATTGAGCTTGACTCAGACTATGAAGGCACATCAAATGAGTGGTGAAATGTGGAGTCAGAGGGGTTAAAGTGTGTGCTGTGCATGCCAGTTCTGTACGCACCATTGATCCACTTAGCCTCTGGGTCATGCACCTGGAAATGTCTTTGAAAGAGGTCGTCCACTGTCAGCTGGGAGCCCAGAGATTTTGGACCTTCATCTACAGAGGAGGGACACAAACAGCAACAAACGCATATAGAAATATATACACAGTGCATATATATGTGTGTGCATATATATATATATATATATATATATATATATATATATATAGAGAGAGAGAGAGAGAGAGAGAGAGAGAGAGAGAGAGAGAGAAGCTAGATATAACTACACTTTTTAGAGGGATCATATCATGTAGTAAATCTCATCCTATCAGTTGATCCACCACTCAAATAATGAGAATTATAAACTAGAGGACGGAGCAGTAAGTTTGGCCTTCATCAAGGTCAGAAACAATAAGCATGTGAACACGTATATTTTCAAAGATGGGGAGTAAGTATTCAGGTTTTAGCCAAAGATTAAGGCCTATTTCACTTCCTTCCGGATCAATCTGTTTTTTAATCTTACCTTTTGAAAGAATAACAATGGACAGGCCAATGAGTGACAGCACCACCACAATGACCAGCAGAGATATACCAATGCCCTTCCAGTTTCTGTCTGGTCCCACATCTAAATCCTAGAAAAACACAAAAGGAGAGACCGAAATGTGTTGATAATGATAAAGTATGTCCATAGTGTTTATCAAATATAATATAAACTTGTTAGTTGTGGAATGCGGTATGATACTTTTTTCAAAATAAACGATGAGTTTAATCTATAGTGAAATATTGTTTATTCCTCTGCTACGCTTGAACTCATGTTGTCAACCAAAGCACGATGTGAAAGATCCACATCATTAGTGCAATAGGAATGCACTCAACATTTCTGACACATAAGTGTACAAATGTTTTATTTAACTAAAGCAAAGCGAAAAGTTTAAAGATCCAAGTAAAGGAGGTTTGACTGTGAGCAATTTCCTGGGAACCTTTGATGAACAAAAACAAACAGATTTATTTAGTATAATTTTTGTGAAGATCATGTACCATGCCCTTTGGCTTGAAGCAAGGCCTCTTCAAGTGAATCCCTGCTTTCCTTTGCACTGGACAAATGCTTTTCCCATATCTACTCTGTTAGGGTACTAAAATGTAAATGAAATAGGCAAACCTAATTGTGACCTTGGTTATCACATCATTGAAAGATATTATGCTAGTAGCAAACTGCTGTCTGTTGCACCAACACATTCTTTGAGGTGTTCGTTACATGCCCTAATTCATTTAGAGTTGGAGTTTTATCTTGTTTTTTAATCTCCGCTGATAATGAAGCCTCTGCTGTGTCCGACACTGGCCCAGTCAATCAATACCCTTTACCCCCTCTGCCCCACCAAGGCTGCTTAGAGGCAAGCCAAAATGACTTAAAAAAACAATCTACTGGTAACAGTACTAACATGCCAACTTTTCAACCAACAACAATCAATTAATTATATGAATCAAAACATTATGAAATAATACCTTCCAGCTTATACTACACATATGTTAAGATGAAACCGGACTATGTACCAGAGCATGTTAGACCAAACAAGACTTCTTGTCTTGTCTTCAGTAGTGGTTACCATATGGTGGAAAACAGAGTAAATTGTAAACCAGTCAAATGGTTGTCCACACAAGTCCCCACTTAGATGAAGGACAGTAGATACCAAGGTCTGCATTTTAATCTCATTTGGAGTATCATTTGATTTTTGTCCATTACGAAGCATTACCGCAATTACAGGAAGCCCAGACGCTAGTGGGAAGCTAGGCCATCTGCTTATTTGCCATGTTATTACCCTTCAACATTCTTTATTGAAACTGTAATTTACCCATATGTGAATATTCTGGGGAGTTCACTGGTCTCCATCCACCCTGTCCTCTCCCGACTCTCAGCCAATAGGCTAGTCCCCACAGCAGCACTCTGGATATAAATATGCTGGCTCTGTCACCATAGGGGAACAGGGAGTCCTGAGGGAAAATGGTCTCTCCTGTGGAAAATCCACAGCATTTCTCAGCATTTTCTATTTCCTATTCTCTCCATGGCCTCATTAGCCACTGCACACCTCACTGCACCTCAGGGAACGAGGTTTGGGTTCACGTTGCTGATTTCTTTGACATGGTGGCCAAGGTATGTGTCGGATCGTGTCCCATGTCACACTGTGACAGTCAGTGTTGTGGTGCTGTTTGTCAGTTCTTGTAGAGAGAAGGTCAAACACCCGTACGACATGCACATTATAACGAGAAACGATAAGAAGCAGCAACAACAGGAGAGCTCCAGATGTGTACATCTCACGGTAAACAAGACCTGCAGACGATAACTAACATCGCTTCATCTCATGTTCTGTCCCAGACACAAACTGTAGTGGCACCTTGTTCAATGAAACATTTTACTCGGAAGTAAACAGAGGTAAGACATTCACAGCGACAGAGCATAGGAAATGAAGGATATTTGGGTGAAAATGCAATCACTTGAAGGGAAGAAATGTAATCTCCTTATCCTATTGTCTACTCCAGCTAAGCTGTTTGCCCTTCCTCCTAAAGCTATGGCATATGAGGTGGCGGTGGAAAGAGACACGGCAAAATTGTCTTTGTGTGTGTGTGTGTGTGTGTTGGGGGTAGGGCCACATAAATACAGTGTTCTGCATTTGTCTGTTGTATTAAAGATATATGGACAGAGAGGAAATGAAAAATTACATACTGTCGGTGTATCCTTTTGGTGTTCTGTACCCAATAAAAAGGTTCAAGCATCCCGATTGCACCCCCTGCCCACAGCGATCTCTTGTCTTGTTGAGAAACGACTTTCTCTGTCTCACCAAAATATTATGATGTCAGGGCCTGTTCTCTGCGCTAGTCAGCAACTGGCTGGAGGGCTCCTCGAGCAGAGGCGCCACCCCATAAATCCAGCGCACACAAAACACCCCCTCTCCCTCTATGTAGTAGCTCAGCCATCTCGACCAAACCCTACATGACCAGTCACATATCAACTTGTGTCTGTCTGGGAATCATGTTTGGAACATTTATTTGGGAAGCATTCAGTCGCCGCTCAGCACTGTGGGTAAGTTCTTTTATTTTATTTTTTACTTTTGTCACTTGTGCGAGCAAAGACTCCCCCGTTAACCCTTCACCGGTCTCGAACCTGTGCCCTGTGCTCACAGGCATGAGAGGCAGAGTTCTTGACCACTCGGTAAAGAAAGGGAACGAATTCCCACAGTCCAGGTGATCGAACGCATAGCTGCTCATGCAAGAGCTTCACACTGTAGATAGTAGAACTGAGTACTGTAACACACTATAGGTAGCAAAGGTCAATGCTGTAACACTGTAGGTAGGAGTCAGGGCAGTAACACACTGTAGATAGGAGGAGTCAGGGCAGTAACACACTGTAGATAGGAATAGTCAGTGCAGTAACACTGTAGGTAGGAGGAGTCAGGGCAGTAACACACTAGATAGGAATAGTCAGTGCAGTAACACTGTAGGTAGGTAGGAGTCAGGGCAGTAACACACTGCAGGTAGGAGTCAGGGCAGTAACACTGTAGGTAGGAGGAGTCAGTGCAGTAACACACTGTAGGTTGGAGTCAGGGCAGTAACACACTGTAGGTTGGAGTCAGGGCAGTAACACACAAAGTGGGAGTCAGGGCAGTAGCACTGTAGGTAGGAGTCAGGGCAGTAACACACTGTTGGTAGGAGTCAGGGCAGTAACACACAAAGTGGGAGTCAGGGCAGTAGCACTGTAGGTAGGAGTCAGGGCAGTAACACACTGCAGGTAGGAGTCAGGGCAGTAACACTGTAGGTAGGAGGAGTCAGTGCAGTAACACACTGTAGGTTGGAGTCAGGGCAGTAACACACAAAGTGGGAGTCAGGGCAGTAGCACTGTAGGTAGGAGTCAGGGCAGTAACACACTGTTGGTAGGAGTCAGGGCAGTAACACAAAGTGGGAGTCAGGGCAATAACACTGTTGGTAGGAGTCAGGGCATTAACACATTGTTGTTAGGAGTCAGGGCAGAAACAAAAACATTGTTGCATTTGTAACATGTAACAGTATGTGATGGTGCAGTATGGTAAAACATCTTAAGTTCGGATATAGTTGAAACTTCTCAGTATAAGTAACTTATAGCAAAACGCTGATTGTGATCAAACAATATGCAGCATATAGTGAGATAACATAGATTCTTGGCCTTGAGGAGCCTTAATATTGTCAGGTGCAAAGAGCTGTCCCTCTGCATGTTTGCCATGTCTGTGGTGGGGACCTTACCGAACTAAAGCACTGAAATACATTGCATTTATTGACATCACATCAACGTCCTTATTAGGTTTGTTGGCGACGGAATGGCAGCTCAACTTGAGCTAACAAGTGCTGGACAATTTGTTTCTTGTTGAGCGGCACAAAAAACACAGCACTGCACAGACAATCTATCACTGTCACACCCCATCACCCTGGAGGCCTGTAGACACCTTGCCTAAACCTTGCTTTACTGGACCGATCCGCAGGGCAGAAAACTGCTTTTGTCATGCTGTGAGAGAAAGCTATGATTATGCACGATTAACAGAGAACTTCTATGTAGATTTTTAAAGAATTTCACCCTTCTTCCAATTCGGGTAAATAAAATACTTACAATGAAATCTTTAATCCACTTCAATGCACAATATTTTGAGAAAATACTCTGGAAGAACCATAACACATACTGGGAAAAGATTGCATCTCTGGTAACTCTGCTTCCCAGTACAGAAGAGTCGGATGACAAACTTTGTAATACCTTACTAGGTGGATAGAAATGGGGCTCTGTGATGATGAATTGGCAGATGGCAATATTCTAATAAACATCCCAGGGGCTGAACTGGAGGGATAATATATCAGTCCGTGGACAAGGGGGTGGTGGTGGGGGGTTGACATTTTCGTCATATGAAAGCAGAGAGAAATGCTGTGCTTCGCTGGCTATTCGGGGCATATTCACTGGAGGCCAGCAAGAGATGTCCTTTGCTTGCATAAAGAGGCATTAAAAGTTTGTTTGGAATACAGTAATCTTTTAACCCAAACCAGATAAAGGGGTCAGTTTTGGTGTTATTATTCATTTCAGACAGAAAAGGAGGAAAAGTCTCATGCATACAATAACTCAGACATAAGTTATGCATGTTCCCTTCAATACAATTTCCTGCAGTGGCACTTTAAGTGTTATGCAGGACTACATCCACAGTCACAGCAGTTCCCTACATAGGACAATATAGGACCAAAAACAAATACTCATGACTAACTCCAAGGGCTGAACAGTAATTACAGACAATTTAATTACAACCCAATTTTATAGATTTACATTAATCCAATTTGGTCCCTTATAATGGATTGATTATGTTAACAAATGAAAAGGTCGTTTGATATGATTGTCACGAGCTGGGGAAGGAGTCGAGACCCGAACGCAGCAATCTTTCAAAAGGAAGTATTTTAATTACAGGCACTCACAAAACACAGGAAGCAGGTAACAGCATGCAATGTCGATACAAAGGGACAACAAAACAACCAGAACTTAAATACAAAAGGATGAGCAATAATTAACCAATAAGAAAACGCGAAACCTAAACAAGACAAGGGGCAGGTGCAAACAATAATCTAATAAGGCCCAAAGGGCCAGGCCGTGACACTCTCATTAAAGATAAGTCTCCAATTTAACCTCATGGATTTATTTTACAATCCAATGTACTGGGGTGCAGAGCAACTATAGCACGTGTGTACGGTAGATTATTTTAAAGTATGGATAAACCGTGCAGCAAGTCAGACTATGATTCTGCATCAAGTAAACACAGCCTCTTTAGACAGATCCTTCTTAGTGAAATAGCAGGTGGCGCTGCATCAGGGGTGTAATCAGTATTTTTAGCAGGGTCTATAGGAACCATTTTGCCATAGCCTATAAAACCTTGGTATTGGTGTTCCATCAAAAAAAACAATCCAATATTTCCCCACATTAAATTGTGCTGAGCACAACATTTTACCGAGATAGTCTCACTCAACATATAATAATTCAAATTCTAATATAATAATTATTTCAATGATGTTTACAATAGGTGAGTTTATTTTGCTTGCTTGACTACAGCAAACAGAAGAACAAGGCAATAATATAATCTGCCAATTATTCAGCTTTCCATATGATTTAAATTAAATGTTTTATAAAAGGGAGTAACAGTTTGTCTCCATCTGTCTGTTCACTATTGAAGCAAGGAAGGAAGAAATTGCTAACTGTTTTTGAATGAGTTCTTTCTTTGTGAGTGAATGCGTGGTCCAGAATATGTACTGCTGTCCCTCCATCACTGAATTTAAACTGAAACAATGGCTTTCGGCATTGGCTCTCATTACCATAGTGACTGTCAGGACTTGGAGTTGAACATGTCCCCTGTGACAAACACCAGAGATACCCCACTCTGAACAACCAGTTTATTTCTTCTGAAGCTTAAAATGTTTTAGATGGCACATGACATTTGAGATGTATGATACTAGTTACTGAAAGGAAAAAGAAAGGGGGGAAGTGTTAAAAGAAACACATGCAAATGGGAATAGAATAGCCCTTTCTCTTTTACTAGGAGGAACCAAAAAAGATTAATCAAGAGACTTATCCTTTTTCTTGCGCCAGTCAACTTCATACTACCCTAAAAACGTATCCCACGATTATATGTTTAAAATGGTCATTGGAGTCAACCATTTAGATTTAGACACTTCTCAAAAACACTTTAATGAGCGGTTTCAAAATGAGGATCAAGGCTCATTATCGGGGTTTAGAAGATGATTTTGCTGGTCAGCTTTCAGTTCTTTTAAAGTTTTTATTTTTCCCTCAAAGAAATGGCTAACTGGCAGCTCTGATAAATGACTTGATGATTACTAACCACCTAACATAGGTGCCACCCCTGCAATTACTCATTTGGTTTTGACAGAGAAGAGAAACAATTGTTACAGACAACAACGTGACACCTAGCTTCACAGTGTCTAATATGTGGTGTTTTAAACCCAAGGCAGTGCTCATTTGACTTCGGCTTGGTTTGAGAGGAACGTTAACCTTAAAAGGACTCAAACAACGCCAAGGGCCTTCCACTGCTGTCCTAGTGAACGCTCCTTTCCCACCGAAATGTGTGCACATGTGACTTTTAGCTGGGGGTTTGTCCTCTATTTCTCCTGACCATCTGCCAGGACTAGTGAGTCCTTCATGAGGGTGGACCTTCTGTGAAGTGGGGCGGCTAGTGGGGCTGCCTTGCCATGCAGCTCATCTCATTACCTCAGCCACCCTGTCGGGCTGGGATCATAATTAATCTTCATTGAGTCGTGGGGCTGTCTTTCTGACAGGCTAAATGATCAGGGCGGCAGAGGGGTGGATAACAATGTCCTCCTATGCAGCGCTTAAGTGGAATTCAATGGAGTTTCACTGTAGGACGGGAGAGGCTCTAGTCATGGCTCACTGCCACCGTCAGCCTTCCATTAGAGAAAGGAACAGAGCTACAAAAGGTTCCCAACAAGTTCAAGCGGTTTACCCACTAACAAATGACTTTCCTGTCTATTTTGGATGAATGGGAAATGTACTGAAAGCGATATTCTGTTTTTAGGTTGAAACGGTTTGCGTTAAATGCGGTTTGAGATTGTTCAATTCTCCTTGCCATGCTAAATGAGGGGCAACATTTTTAGACTATTTCACCAATTATTTTGTATGCTCTGTGCTTGACCTAAATCATTTGCCTTCCACCAAGATGACTTACAGACTTATTAAAGTTGATGGTCAGTTTGGAGAATTGGTCCAAAGCGAGCAAGAACTTGAAATACTATAATCAACAAACTAACCCCCTGCTTCTTTGCGCTCGTCCGTCTCTCTTCAAAGACCCTCCATCTCAGTCTGTCTGACCTGAGAGACCATGAGCAATACTTGACACATAACAGTAATGTTGCCAGGCAGGACTGTTCACAAGTAAAACATTTACACTGACCATAGGAAACTTGAGCATTGAATTTATGAACACTCACCAGGAATTTAACATGATTATGCAATTATACATTTCTTAATTATTCCCATGTGTTTGTAACAGTACTTTTCAGCAAGATAATATTTGAGATAATATAAAAGCAATGCAAGCTAGATGTTGTCGCCGGCAAAGGTCGAATTTTAAATTAAGTAAAGGCAGCGTACCTGCTGCAGCTTTAATGAGATACTACACATTGTGAATCAAATTACCTGCAGAGCAGAAACAACTGCTGTCATTCTATTATGAATGATTCTGAGCTCACCACATTTCATTATTTCCTGTACCCTGATTATAAAAATATATATAACTAAGGTGAAACATATTTTATGTTGCTGTGATTTCAAACTGGTCTGAAGGATAAGTCTAGCAAAACAGCCCAAGCACAATAAAAGTCCTAGTTTTCAGGTAAAACCTGAGGTAAGCCCTTTTTCTGAGCTTCATTACACCTTTATAGTTGGCAGGAGGCACTGGCGGGAGTCCCAGCACACAACTTGGTCATTGACCAGGTTTCATTAACCAGGTTTCATTGACCAGGTTTCATTTACACATTTGTCTTTTGTTGTTTACTTTGGCTCCCCAAACGGAGAATAAGGAATTTTTGATTCACGGACCATCGACTAAACATCAATATCCCAGCCTACAGATGGCAAAATCCATCACTATACAGCTGGAACGTGGCAAAAAAGAGCTAGACCACTCTAATGAGCTGACTGCTCTCAACCTTTCATGCGCGTTGAGCACCCTGAGCATGGGGATTCAACCTATCTAGTAACATATGGGTCACTGAGCCACTTATTCACAAAAATGCCCAAATCCTTTGTCAGTATATCATACTAGTAAGTCATTATTTAACCTGCAGAGCAGAGCACCTTTATTGGTGTTCTTGCAGAGTAATATTTTCCCAAGAAATATGTATTTCCCTGAATGTATTTCCCTGAAATGAAATGAAATGAAATATGCATGATATGTGTATATGTTTACTTACATCATCAAACACACAGACACTTATCCACCCTTGAGTGGAGTAAGATGTCACTTCTACCTCTTTCTCTGCTAGAGATTACCCTTTTTTGTTAGCCACATACTCATCCTCGTCTTATCTGGAGCTCCAAGCATATGCTAATAGCTCCTCTCCCTCTGCTCTCTAATTATTAATCAGACAGAGAGGTTTTGCAGACAGTTCGGCAATGCGCAGATGCACACATATGCTGAAATGATTTGCAAGACCTGAAATGAAGGGACGATGGGAAAATGATGTTTTCATCGATGGGAACTTTAATTGTTGAACAACAGTAAAGTGCCTGTAGACACACACATGCATTTAGCAGTAGAAGTTAGATAAGGCAAAAACAAGTATTAAAACATTAAATTGCAGGCAGATACATTGTGTATTAGAGTAGAGTACAGGACATGTAGTAGGTTGGCATGTTGTTATGTCAGAGGTTGAATCCTATAACCAGCCAGCCCTGGTATTACTCTGTGTCATCGGCAGCACCGTTGATGGTGACGGTTTGCTCCAGAATGTCACTCTCCAGGATGTCCTCCTCCGTCTTCACTGTTCTGACCAGAACAGTCTTCCTCTCAGTCACCTCGATTGCTTGCCCATCACAGTAGCTGTCAGTGGTGGTGTCGTTCCCTTGACCAAATCTATCAGTGCTGTTGCTAACACCATTCCCAGCTTCAGCACCATTGCTGCCCCCACCATTTCCATCTCCCCTACCATTTCCATTACTGCCAGCACTACCACTTCCCGCACCTCCATTCAAGGCTCCACCCACCCCTCCAGCCAAACCTCCAGCTGTGCTTCCACCAATACCCCTGCCACTAAACATCCTCGCACTCATGCTGGCACCGCTGGTGAGGGACAAGTTCTTCACAGAGATGGAGAGTCTTGAATCCTCCCCTTCAACAAGTTTCCTGTAAGTTGTGATCTCTATCTCCAGGGACATCTTGACATTCAGAAGTTCCTGGTATTCACGCAGAAGCATTGCCATTTTCCCTTTCGTGGATTTCAGCTCGGTCTGCAGAGCTTCAATTCTAGCTTGCAGTTCTTTCAGTTCTTTCTTGTATGTCTCCTGGGCTTGATGGATCTGCGCCTCCAGGGCATCGTTCTTGGTCTTCAGAGAATCCAAGTCACGCTCTTTGTTCTGGATGTCCTTCTTGGCACTGCTGATTTCTTCCCTAACGCTTCGGACTTTGTCGGCGTGTTTTGACGTTGTGTTGTTCAGGTCTTGGAACTTGGAACTGTACCATGAATCCATTTCCTGCAAATTCTTGGAAGCAATTTCGTCATACTGACTCTGGATCTGCTTAAGGGCCGTGGAGAGGTCAGGAAGGGCAAAGCCACTCTGGGCGACGGCATGGGCGGAATATATTTGTTTCATCAGATCCTCGATTTCCTGTTTCTGGATCCTCTGAAGGAACTCCAGGTCCACTTCCAGCTGCTCCAGATGTTTCTCCAGGGCGATGCGCGTAGAGGTGGCTTTATCCACGTCGGGACGGAATGCTTCAACGTCCATCTCCGCCTGCTTCCTCATTTCCAGGGCCTCCTGGCACCGAGCCTTGATCATCTCCAGTTCCCCCGCCATGGCTTCTTTAGCAGCCACGGCCATGTCGCGCTGCACCCTCACCTGGTCAGCAATCCTCAGCAGCTCCTTCAGCTGCTCCTCATACAGCTTGCGCAGGCCCGACGGCTTCTCGAAGCGGTTCTGGAACGCCGCGATTTCCGTCTCCAAAAGCATGTTGTGCTGCTCCAGGGATCGCACCTTCTCGATGTAGGCGGCCAGGCGATCGTTGAGGATGATCATTTCCTGACGCTCGCCGCTGCGGGTGCTCATGAATTCTTGGTTTTCGGCAGCCGCTGCTTCCAGGTCTATGGGAGTTTCCATGCCATAGCCCACACAGAGCGCTCCAGTGATGGCCCCGCTAAGCGGAGTTTTCCGTGTGGAGGAGACGGCCCTTCTGACCACGGTCCCAGCCCGCATGCTGCCAGCTGAGCCACCATATGCTGCAGAGTGGTGGCGGCCGTTCCCCCGAGTGGGAGACGGACTGGAGACCCGAACCTGGAGGGAGGAGGCACTGCTGCCGTCGAAGTGACGGCGGTAGGAAGAGATCCTCTCTGCACTGCGACTCATGACGATGAAAACGGGTTCTCTCAAAGTCCAAACTGTTGGAGGAATATGAAGCTTGTTGGCTGTAGCGCTACTGGCTTCTCTGTGGTCTTTTATACCCGCACGGTCTTAAGCAACTTCGCCCTGCTCATGCGTTCACACTGTTGGAATTTCGACCCACTGCATCACATATGACATGAACTGCCACTCAGGTATCTGCCAGGGTCCTGTGAGAAGCTAAGTTATTTGTGAGACACCAGCTATCATAAGGCCCACTCTCAAAATAATGGGTTCATTCTCAATATCTTGGGCTGCCGGATGTATTTATCCCTTTGTATCCCTAGTATGTGTTTGATATGTATCCGTTTCGGTATCGGCATCTCTTTTCGGTAAATACTTACTGCATACACAAGTAGTGCTGGCTGTTTTGCAATTGTGTGCTGCAATGAATTGCATGTTAACAGGGTTGGGAGGGTTTCTTTCAAAATACATTGTGTTACAGATTACTGATTACCTGCTTCAATTTATAATATGTAATATAATTACAATTGCAAAATCTCAGTGAGGTAATCGAAATACTCTCCATTACCTTTGAAATACTTTTCCATTAAATACTTTATTTATTAAAAAAGATGATGAAATAATGAAAGCAGAACAGTTTGTCTGTATTTGGAGATATTTCATTGATTTACATTGAAATGGAAACATCCCATATTCTGCATTTAGTCACCTCATTTAGCTTAAATCAAAAAATCCTTGCAGCTACAAAACTTAACCACACAATTTATCTAGCTAAGGCATTGCAGTAAAAAATCTGACTGTCAATGTCAATGTCTATGTTACTATTAGCCAACTTTATGAGTAAAAAACAAGAGACAAGCTAAACAAGTAATCACAATATTGTTTAAAGTATCTGTCATTTGTTTTCAGTCTTTTTCTGTAACAAATTACAATTACTTATGTTTTGTACTTTAATTACTTAACGCCGTTACATGTATTCCGTTACACCCCAACCCGGCATGTTAAGAAGTTTCCATTTACCTCAGTCATTGCACTCACATGAGATGTGGGTGGCTTGTGACTGAAGTCAACAAATGCTAAATATGCTCATCCAGCACACTCAACTAGCTCATCAGTCTGTAATATATCACTCACCGATGACAAGTACAGTGTTATGTGGTCTACAGTTGATAAAGAAAATGTGATATGTACTGTACAAACCCATTCCAATTCCAGTTAAAACAATTCAAATCTTGGGATATTGTTGGCAACTTGTGAAAGGATTCTCTAGGATGTAGTGTCGTTTTTTAACATCGTGAGAGAGGGTAAATCATTTTAACTATACAGAGGGAAGGGTCTAATATGTTCACATGACTTTGACAGGATAATATACTCAAACATTTTTCATAAGTGACACATGAACTTGCTAAAACCTTTGTGACATACCCATGCAAACCTAAGTCCTGCACTTCTACTCCTTCCTTAACACACTCACTCTGCGCTCTGCTCATCCAAACACAAAGTGAAAAGGGACTTGCTTGAACAAACAGGGGATTACACTTCACCACTATGAAACGCATTGTCTTAATATTTTTTTCCTACATCTATGTTTTTGCTCGGTTTGCCTAGGCCTCTCTGCAATTACAAAATTCTTAGATGGAAATGTATGCCAGCTGACCTCACATGGGCCTTAGTGGTGTCAGAGGGAGCACCTGTGACGTCTGACTGATCTACATCCCTTCTCGAACAGATGGGCACCACAGCCAGCTCGTTAGTACCCAGCATCCACAGGGGCGTCTACGGCATCATCGGCTCCTGATTGAGCTCTGATCATGAATATTCATGGATCTCTTCTCTCTGACAATGTGATGAAGATTAGGGCCAAAGTTCTATGAAACATATGCGCCTTGATATGGATACATTTTTCATCCTTGGCCTCATTCCTCTTTGGTTATTTTTGGCCAGGTAACTTCCAAGAACCAACTTCCGATAGACAGTCTGTGAAAATGTGATCATTGCCCTCTTTGCATCCCATCATGTACGCAGCAAAAACGGATCGTGTTGGATCGGGGTTAAGAAGGGTATCTCTCTGAAAGCCAATCAGCAGGGGGCCAGTGGGATAGGGACTCCTCCATCATCTGACCTCTGACCTCTGCTGAGACACAGGTGACAACGGGGGGTCCAATGTCTGGTCAGTCGGCAGCTTCCTTATTTTTGGTTTGCCATGCTGTGTTTGCTGTCCTGCATTTTAATCAGCTCAAGTGATTGCTTCTTGCCTTCCTTGGCTGCCAGCCCCACAAAAACACAATCACACAGCCTAGGGGCTTTGTGCCTCAGCCACACCAACACAATCAACTGCACAGATTATGTTAATACCATCACATCCGAGAAGCAGTGCAAGCCCGACTACGAAGACAGGGTCGCAACATCCAGTCAACGGCTTACAGCGGACGTTGGGTTTTGCCAAGGAAAGACTATCTTTTGTCAACCATATTTTCTGTGTAAGGTAAATGGATTACCAGCACTATCCTGTTCCAGAAACGGCCCCTACTGTAGCATAACATTTTTGCCTCACACTGTGAAACCTCTGTTTATTCCGCATGTGTTGTTATATTTTATTTGGGTTTGAAAAACGTTTTTATTAAGTGTGTTTTCCTTTGCAAAAGGGGAAAAGGATACAGGATGGCATTTCTGACATTTCTCCACATAAGAACAAGTGCAAGCATCAATTTGAGTTTTATGTTTTGAGAGGACTATTGGATTATACAGTGAACCTATCCTATAACACAGAAAAATCTATGGATTGTTGCTGGTTGCCAGTTTTGCCAACATAAACATTTATTGAGAGTATATTGAGCACACAGTTAACTGAAATGTGAAAGTTTAGCTCAGTTTGATGGCCGTGTTTGCTCTGGTGAACACTGTGGAAACTCTGCTTTGGGCAGCAACCCTGAAAGAGAACCAAATTGAGCAGCCAATCTGCTACTATTCTGAAAGCCCTTCTTGAAGCACTGTGCAGAACGAATGCAGACAGGTCTACATAAAGCCTAACCCAGAGAGACAAAATAGAACAGTTTCTTAAAAGTTATCTTATCCACACAGAAATAAAAGATTTTGATTCAGATTCTATTTACTCTCTGTTTCATCATTAATGTAGCATTAATGATTGCATCTAGGATAAGTCAGTCGGGGAACGGTTTAATGCTTAAAGGAGAGAACCAACAATAAAATAAAGTCTCATTTGAATAAGCATCAGATTTTTTGGGGGGGAAAATAGGTTGGCTGAGAGATCAAACTTTGTCTATAAAAAACATGCTGCTATTGTACATTTGCCCCCTAAACCAACAGATTATATGGGTTAAAAAATATTGATGGTACATAAGTGGCACTTAACTCAACAGGTTCAGGCTTTTCAAAAAATGTACAAATTAAGCTTTGTCAAAGCAGCAACACATTTTTACCACAAGAGAAACCAATCATCAGAGACCTGGTTCGCATTTCTGAGGCAGTTGATCAATTCAACCACATGCTCACAAAACTCAATGGAACCAATTCTACAGAAGCTGTATCCCCTGTAGTTACCGTCTCTAAAATTTGTGTAACATTTAGCTGTAAGTTATTTAGGCTCCTGACTGTTGCCTGTTTAAAAATGTTGAGCCTATACTGACTGGCTTTGATGTTAATACACAATTTCATGGCTCATGCTCCTTCCACCACACTTTTAATTGCATTTTGCTTGATTTTCCTTGCAGTGGCAGGGCTTGACCTTGTGTTGTGCGTGTATGCATTTTAAGAAGCCCAAACCCTAATGATCCTTTTTGCCCAGTGCTCCAATAAGCCAAAGCTGGGTTTCCAAAAAAACAATGAACATGAGTGAGGTCACAGCTCTGCAAAAAGAGTGTTACTTTCAGATTCATGTGGAGGCAAAGTAAAGGGTTACAAAAATGATTATCGTTTTTCAAAGCAAGACTAAACTATTATACTTTATTGAGTTAAATCATACCGATTTTTCTTGGGGGATTATTATCCTACAACTTTTTTACTTTAGTCAATGTTTTTAGCTAAGACATGAAATTGTCTTTTTCTAGTTAAAAACGATCAGTAGTAGACATATGTGACTGACATTCAATATTTCAGGCCGTGTCCAAAACATGGTAGGACACCCTGTAATGATATCCATAAGGACCATCCATGAAGTGGATGGTGAAGCCTGAGGTCCAGTCAAAATCAGCAGTCAGTCAACGTGCACATGGAGCAGGCAGGGGAGGCCTTGAGGAAGGAAACTCAGCCGCAAGACTCTGTTATTCCAGCTCATTAGAAACACTGGGGAAAGGAGAGAGGGACAATACATTCACAAAGCTCCACTATGCTCTCACTCTTGTTTCTTTACCTCCCGATCCTCTCTCACTTACACACCCGCCTACACGCTGATACCCCTCACCCACACACATACACACGACCATGGGATGAATAATGGATCCTGACTTCAAAGAGGGGACTCTTGCTGCAGGAGCTTTTAATGCCCGGGGCTTAAGTAGCCCAGACCAGCGAATGTCTCGCTCTCTCTCCCCCTCTCCGGCCCATGCAGGGTTCTCGACCTCCTCTGGCCTCTGTGAGCTCAGCAGTATCAGCCAGATAGAGAGAGTGTGTCTCTATGAATGTTTTATGAGCAGGAGGGGAGGGGTATCTCAGGCACACGCTTGAGGTAATCTGGTCGGCTGTGAACCTGTTTCAACATGCAGGGTGTTTTTGGCCAGGACCTTGCTTGTTGCTGCCCCACTTAGAATTAAAAAGTATTTTCGATATACAGAGACATGTAAAAAACTAAAAACATAGACATCAAACAGAGAGCAAAAATGTATGGTAAACGAGTTGTGATTAATGAGCCTGTACAGCTGTAGAATCATCCAGGTAGTATTTATGCATTTAAAGAAAGACAACACTATCGTTAGGTGGTGGAATACTAAAGCTGCTTGTCTGTTAGATGTAGAACTTGTATTACTTAGAATAGAAACTCTGCACCTCTGAATGTTACATATATGTATACGTCTACCTATTGATTGGGATGATATTATTATTATATTGCTAACTGCAGCAGTAAGCTAATCATTTCATCACTGTATGTTATTTTTCCAAAAGATAGCAACAAAAGGTAGCACTGCTGTCAATAGTATAGTTAGACTACAAAGTAAAAACGTTAGCAGTAACGTGACTATGGCTTACACCCCATAGCTTCCTTAGCTTGTATACAAGTCAGTCAGTTTTTTCGCCAGATGTCGTCTAGGGCTGTTTCACCCAGGGGTGACCTTTAAAAGTAAACCCTTCTGGGATAAAGTCAGGGAGTTTTCCAATGGAATCCTCATTCGGGTTTCATTTAGTGTTATATTTTCTGGTCGATCTCCCGCCAGGGCAACCTCAGACATCTCTAATTAGAGAGAAAAACGGAAAAAGAACCAGCCAGAAGAGGAGGAGAACAAGAAAAAAAAAAACACCCACCCACAGAACTCAAAGTCCCATGTGGATTTGTTTCATTAGCCGGAATGAGAGAGCTCATCTACTCAGACAGTCAAGACGAGAATGAACTGCTTCAGAGCTCTTGTGTGAAGTTGCAGTCTGTCCAACAAGCTCCAGCCTCAACAAAGTGAATCCGAAGAAAGCTTCCCCAGCTACCATAACAAAATGATTAAAGACTGGACCACAGATTAACCCAGTTATGACGGATACATTAGATTTTTTTCCTGCTATAAAAGTACACGTTCTAGTGATTAAAACTAGTTCTAAAACCATTATTCCTGAATATGATTAAGCTTTGAGAATACAAGCACTGCATCAATGTGTTGTAACTCCACCGGCCTTTTTACAGTATTCTTCCTTTATCTAACAGTGTAGGCTTTTCTATGACAGTAGAGGGAAAAGGGCAGAAGCCATTTAGAGACTCTGAAGTGTTCTTTGCAGTTTTACAGTTGCATGGTACTCAGTCGCTCAGACACAATGTTGTTTTAATAATTCTCCAGTGCCTTAAAGCCACCTTATCTGAAACCAGGAGCAGTAGTTTGGCTCATTAGCGGGTGATGAACTGCCAGGTAATCCACATTAGCAGCACATGGCGCGGCTTGATGAGCATGCTACGAGAGATACGGTCGGGATCCACTGTTCCGGTATTAACAAACAGGTTTTTCTCAATTAATGAAGGCCCATTTTACACATTCAACTGCAGTCATACATCATTATGTTTAGTCCAAGTGTGTTCTTCTCTGTAGATAGAACTCCATTTATATTCATTTTTAAATTGTAAGCCATTGTCTAATGCTCAAATACTGCTAGTCACTCAAATCAGATTTTTGTACACTTATCTTTTTAATACATTTTTATTATTTTTCATTATCCTGTTACAATCACTGTTTCTTGGGTCTCAGCTGCCTTGTGCATCACAACAAATATCTCGCTAGACAAGCCGCTCTTGAAATAATCTGCAAATTACACTGGGGCGCCTCGAGATGGAGGGCGAGAATCTATCCTTGAGGCAGAATCCTCGACCAAATCCATTTCCATAGATATGATCCAAAGCACTGGTGTGCCATTTGATATTTCAAAAAGCATTTCTTCTCCTATTTGATTTTGATAAGGTTAGTGGCGCTGCAGCCAGATGGGGCGTCAGCCTGAGTAAATATGGCTTCGCTCTCAACGGCCAGGGATTCAATTATGGCCAGCGAGATGACTCTCGTATGCACGCTGAAAATACATACACGGGGGAATGTCCAGACGAGGTCAGCATAATGGAGTGGCGATGGAGATGGCCAATGATCACCTGGCAGCGGGAGATGGATAAACTGACTGGCCTGTCTGGTGCCACCACCGGGGGAATTAGCAAGTGCCGGCAAGGCGCTTGAACAGGATCGAATAGATGAGGCCCGCAGAACCCTCTCATCGGAGCACGCTACGTTTTGCTATTGAGGATAATTGGAGGGATTGGAGGTCGACATTTCGACTCAGTTGGGTTCTGTTGTCTGAGGAGGCACAGAGATGGACTTTAAATCTTAAACCCCGACTTAACTGGAGAGCCACAGCACTTTGTGTTTGATCTCTCACTCGAAAGTCGCTTAAAGGTAGCTAAACTGGGGACACTCACGCCTGAGAAACGACAACATCCCTTCTTCACTTTATCGATGTACATCTTTCCTTTCTATATAGATTTACATCTTTCCTTTCTATATAGATTTACATCTTTCCTTTCTATATAGATTTACATCTTTCCTGTCTATACAGATTTACATCTTTCCTGTCTATACAGATTTACATCTTTCCTGTCTATATAGATGTACATCTTTCCTTTCTATATAGATTTACATCTTTCCTGTCTATATAGATGTACATCTTTCCTGTCTATATAGATGTACATCTTTCCTGTCTATATAGATGTACATCTTTCCTTTCTATATAGATTTACATCTTTCCTGTCTATATAGATTTACATCTTTCCTGCTATATAGATTTACATCTTTCCTGCTATCTGCTGTAGATGTATATCCTTCCTCTCTATACACTGTAGATGTGCATCCATCTTAACTATTGTGCACAGATGTACCTTTCCTCTCTATAGAGATGAATATCTCTCCTCTCTCAGATGTGTATCCTTCCTTTCTATGTAGATATTTATCCCTTCCCTCTCTATAGATATGTATCCCTCCCCTCTCTATAGATGTATGTCTCTCCTCTCTCTATAGATATGTATCTCCCCTCTCAATAGATGCATGTATCTCCTCTCTCTATAGATATGTATCCCTCCCCTCTCTATAGATGTATGTCTCTCCCCTCTCTATAGATGTATGTATTTCACCTCTCTATAGATGTATCCCTCCCCTCTCTATATATGTATGTCTCTCCCCTCTCTATAGATGTATGTCTCTCCTCTATAGATTTATATCTCCCCTCTCTACAGATGTATCCCTCCCCACTCTATAGATGTATCCCTCCCCTCTCTAGAGATGTATATCTCCCCTCTCTATAGATGTATATCTCCCCTCTCTATAGATGTATGTCTCTCCTCTCTCTATAGATGTATGTCTCTCCTTTCTCTATAGATGTATATCTCCCCTCTCTATAGATGTATCCCTCCGCACTCTATAGATGTATCCCTCCCCTCTCTATAGATGTATATCTCTCCTCTCTACATGGATCCTTCTGCTGCTCCTCTCATTGGAAATGTAAGAGTCTTAGTCCTTGGGAGAAGTCTCCGGAGACACAGCTTCAGTATATCATCCTGGTCTGAAGATAGGCTGGCACACGGTGGCCATGGATGGCTAAACCCTGTCTGTGGAGAAAATAAATAGAGCCCGGACAGGCCTCCGAGTGTCAGAGAGGCGTTCAAAAACACATCGGTGCGTGACAGGCTGCGGTGATGCAAAAGTTGCCAAACGGAGACAGCTCATTGCCATATGATATGCTCTCTGAAAATGTGGGACACTTTTCTCTCGAGACATTGCGGTCTCTGCGGGCCATAAATACAATCATAATATTGATATCTCAGCACAACATAAGCCCTGCAAGGGGAGAAGCTTTGCCAACATTACTTTATGCCAGCTCAGTAAAGCATGTGTGTTGGACAAATATAATTTGGAACCAGCCTGAGTGTGGTACGCTGTTGACAGTATATGACACGATATATTGATCAATCAATCAGGTGTATTGCAGCCGGCTTCTGGCATAAAGGCCATGCAAACCATATTAAAATGTATGTGTAGGGTAATGCATTGATTACTGCTTTAAATGGTAAACAATTGCTGTGCTTAACGCTGTTCTTGGATACCGTTTCTTGTGCTGAAAATACAGAATTCCCGTGAAAGCAGACTTCAGAATGGCTGAAGGGACCACTTGCCCTGTCCCCTGTGGGTCACGAGAAGGGAAGGGGGAGTCTGCAGAAGGCTGTCCACTCACCGCTGGCCAGTCTTGTTTATGACCATCCCAGACCAAGAGCGTCAAAGTATAGCCCATTCAATCCCCTTTCACAACCTGCTCCTTCCTTCCTCTGGCACATATTCCCTCTCCCCCTGCCTCTTCTTCCTCACCGTTTTTGTATTCCCATCAGATGCTGGCAGTAATATGATATGCAGGAGGCATATGTGATTGAGCTGGAGAACTGTCTGGTCCTCTGGGGCGAGTGGATGGATATATAGATAGACTATCTCCAAAACGCAGCCCTTGGATTTCTCTGCCCATCAACTTAAGTACTTTTAGAGAGTAATCTGAGGGGCCAGTAAGGAGAGAGAAAAAGGTGTTAGGAGCAAGGACCAATCTGGGGTCTTTCACGTGGTGCGATCTGTCAAGGATGGCACCTTTCATCCTTCACTAAGCTCAACCCAGTTGCACGATGTGTGCAGTGAATTTAGACACATAGTATATAGGTCTATTCTCTGAGTTGATATGTAACAGATGGGTGTAAGTGCTACGCTTGGCTCCCAACCCCATCGCTTTCAATCAGCTCCGAAGATAAGAGAATGTAAAGAAGCTGCCAGAGAGCAACAGGAAGACTCCTAGAATGGAGAGTCTGCCAGTGCTTGTGACATGACTCTCATATAAGAAAAGGGTATGTTAACTCAATGTTAACTCATGTTGTAGATTACATATTATCCTGTTATTACCTGCTGACTTTAGAGGCACCTTATGGCAAGAATGGGGGACCTGGCTTCACCTGCACAGCCAGAGAACACTCTCTCTCTCACCCTGACCTCATCACAGAGCGGAAGTCATCTTTAGACTTCTTTTGGCCAACAGTCAAAAACAAGGTGTAACACACATGAATCTCCCTCTGGTAGGTTTCACGATTTAAAGATGCAAAGCTTAGCTCAGTTCTTCAAACTTCACCATTTACATAGTTCACAACATGTCCTTGCAGATCACCAAAGCATGTGTGATGTTCGTAGGACAGGAGATCAGTAACCTCTTATGATGACACAGTAAGTGTTGCTCCTACATAAACTTACTCTGCCTCAAAGCCACTGTTTCAGCTGTGTCTGAGCGCTCTCTAGTGGTAGAGGCGTGCCATCATATGTTCTAGCAATTACAATACCCACCATGGCTTGACAAAGTGATTGATGACTTAGCGCTTCAGGCTGCGACACCTGCATAATTCTAAGCACAGCTCACTCCTTTTTCTCGGAATTATGCAACAAAATGCCACATCAATTTGAGTTGGAGTGCTTCAATGTAGTGCTTCAAAATGGCCTGGGGCCTCGTCTGACAACAGGCATAATGACAGTCACAGGAATCGGATAGGAGTCTCACAGTCTCCAAGACTTCTGATAAGCTCTGTCAGGTGAGTGTGATATGTCGCGGCCAAATATATTTGAAAAAGAAATCAACTGAACCAGAATTAAGGCTAATGCCAGGACACCACATGAGGGCAGTGTCTGAATAAAAAGAAGCAATACCTTCTGACCTAACTAGCGTCAAACAAATGTGTGTGTGTGTGTGTGTGTGTGTGTGTGTGTGTGTGTGTGTGTGTGTGTGTGTGTGTGTGTGTGTGTGTGTGTGTGTGTGTGTGTGTGTGTGTGTGTGTTTGTGTCTGTTTCTGCTTTTAAACTACTGGGCGAGAGCATCTGCCGATGCTTCCTTTTGAAAATGACTGCTTGTCCTTACATTGAATGTGCATATGTTGACATGTGTTTTAGCATGCAGACATTGCCAGTGTCCCAAAGAAGATATTGCTCCATCCATTTCCCCTTTTAATACATTTACACATCTGAGTTCTGCCTATACACCATCACATAATTTTCAGAGGCTTGGCTCTCAATGAAAGGTCTGAATGTATCATGTCCTAGGGTCATGTCTTATAGAAACCAGACCGGTCCCTCATTTGCCATCCTAACGGCCACTGGTTCTCTGTCAAGTAAAATAACAGTTAATATGGTCTATAGTGTGCTTTTGGAAATGCTTAGGAGGATGATGTTCACTTAAATGTAATGTATTTTAAATATATGATTCCAGGAGAACGGGTTTTTGAAGCGGGTTTCATATTGAGATTTAGCACAAACTTGATTTTAATTTCACAATAGATGGTGGTAAGTGGAATAAAATGCTACTATTCTAATCCAATTCTAGCCACTGCATTAGATACTATGAGCTTCTCTGACAGACTAGACTTGGGTTGTATTTCCTTGAAATTTCATTCCCATCCTCGTGCAAATAACATAACTCAATGAGAGCTTGCTCAATTTATAGTGCTGGTCTCGCTAAGGATTCTGGGAGTGGAAATTTGTTGAATTGTTCTGTCATTATCTGATGTGGGAAAGGGAAGTATTATGGGGTTCCTCTGATTAATGCTCCACATGTAAGGCTGGATAATAGCACTGGTCCATGTGACACTGCCACTATACTTCAGATTATGGGTTGTTGGGAAAAAATATCCTTAAATTGTTTAATAGTATTAGTATTGATCTCCTGAACATATGCTTTTGTCAAATATGGTATCACACATGTCATGGTATGACCCAGTCAGACAGTAAGGGTGGGGTGAATCTGTGTACTCAAACAAAGTCACCCTAATCCGAACCCTAAGGGTGGGGTGAATCTGTGCACTCTAACCAAGTCAGAAACAACTACTGTGGGAGTCTGTGTTGAAGCAGGATTCTTTTATAGGTCGGAACTACTTAATTAGTGTGATATCACTATATTTAAATAATACCCATTTCACATGATAGAGATTACAGTAATACCCTAGAGAACTGTCAAACAGAGGTCCATGGTTTAGTGGCTGTGTGTGTGTGTGTGTGTGTGTGTGTGTGTGTGTGAGAGAGAGAGAGAGAGAGAGAGAGAGAGAGAGAGAGAGAGAGAGAGAGAGAGAGAGAGAGAGAGAGAGAGAGAGAGAGAGAGAGAGAGAGAGAGAGAGAGAGAGAGAGAGAGAGAGAGAGAGTGTGTGTGTGTGTGTTCATTAGGCATCCCTAACAGACATCCCTACACATCCCCATGGACAGCAATGTAATTGGATTGGAGATGTTTAGGAATTCCAACTTTTGGGATATAAACCTGAACAATATTGTGTGCAACGAAGAACTGTGTGTTTTCTAGAGAAGCAAGAAGAGGTGATGGGTTGGTAAGTGGAACAACCCCTAGATAACACCCACCATCTCCAAAAGTACATCTGTTAGCCCCTGGCTTTAATTCTTAATTAAAAACCATAGTCATATGCACATTTTCATGTTTTTTTATTAAAACTTAAGGGCCATGGAACAAGACACCTTGTTTTAAAAGCATTGTAACTAATCAGTAGACACCTTTCTTGCACCATCAGCTTTTCTGAACATCAAAAATAAAATATGGTGTTTAACTGAAACTTTGCTGTCCACTTTAGGAAAAAAGATTTGAGTGGAGGGGAAGGGAAGGGAAGGGTAGAGGGCTGTCTTCTTTTGGGTATTACCTAGGGGCATCACTTAGTCACAGGGATGCAGGTGAAACACCAGAGAATCCCGCATTCCAAATCAATCCAGAATAGCACACACACTCACAGTGCAAAATAATGAGCTATTCTGACATATATTACAGGCAACACATTCAATAGCATAGAAAACAACAGAAGAGGGTTAAATGCAAATCATTCAAATGGTTTTGCTCTTTAGCTGGTAAGTCCTAAGTCTTGATATTGGAGGTTTCATCACACAAGATGCCAATCAGGCTATTTAAAGTGAATCTGTGTGCTGTAACTGGCTGCAGCACCAGGAGCCGCATGATTTATAGATCAGCAGTGGGATGCATTGTGAAGTCAGAGATAGAGCCACTGGTGATTAATAGCGTTACCATTGAGCTTATCCGACAGGGATTCTACTCTCTGATTCCAGCCGACTGATTTGTGTGTCTAATTAGACCTTCCGTGAGTGATCGATCATATAATCAGTGACTAGTTAAGGAACTCATTGCTCACCCACCAAAACAGGCCAGTCATATGACTTTGGAAGAGCCTGACTGCAACGTCTATGAGATATCTCAGATTCAAAATATATATATAATAGAAAAAATGTAGAATTCCAAATCCAATAATAATGCTGAATAATGTAGTAAGACTATGGTGCTATTGGTAGGTTGTATGCTCTTCGTAGATATGCAGGGAGCACACTATTGCCAAAAGATCGAAATAAGACTTTTTAATTAGAATCAGCAGGCAACATAACTGAACCACATGCCTTTAGGAGAAAATCTAAAGTATTTTGTAGAGAACCAAACAGAGACAAGGAGAAAGGGATGTTGCAATGTTCTATCCTAAGAAATGTACTATGGAGGGCAATAAGAGAGGTAGGTTACTTTATCAATCCATCTATGGTAAACAGCCCGTGGTTGTTTTGTAGGGACATAAATTAATTTTAGTAGGTAAATGGTCAAATCTAAAAGATGTAGGAATTCTGTCTTTTAACACACGCCTCTTATAGGTCAAATTCTACCTGTTTAAAATGCTAGCGATGGTGAGTGTGGAGGGGAAACGGCATGCACACACATACCCCTTGAGGATTTGTTCAGTGAACGTGTTCTGCTTTTCCAATCCAATTCTGCCTTGCGTGCGTGTATGTATCCTATGGAGACCATCTTTTGAGAGATTATTCTAATGAGGCAGAACATAAAATGGATGCTTCAGCAAGCCTTATCTCCACCACATCTTTGTTCCTGACAAAGTGGGGGGGAATGGCCGTTGAACATGAGACGGGGAGGAACGAAGGCACAGGCCAACCGACCACAATCACACAGAAACAGAGAGGCTACCCTGACCAAGGTTGTCTGTGTCAGGGTGCATTGAAGCACTAAAGAGATTTAGGTTTGTGAATAAGACACAGGGTTTGTATGGACGGCAGGACGATGATGAGGCTTAGCTCAAATCAATAGTTGTTCTTTGGAGAAGGAGTGCATGTGTTCGCGTCCAGATAAGGGCAGTGTTAAGAGCTTTGATTCACACCCAATGTGAGCCAGAGTTGCTGCAGTAAACAAGGTGAGGGAGAGCGGCCATAGCACAATGCCAACGAAAAATGTTTCAAGTCCATTGGGGCCTGTGGCCAGTCCAACAAACTCCCTGTCCTGCCCACTCACACAGGGACACATTCACTGACTGAAAAGAGGGGACAAGTTAGAGCTCCAGTCATAAAGAATGCATTGGCAGAACAACGGGGTGAACCAAAGACCTCCCTCTCTCTCACTCTCTCTCGTTCTCTCTTTCTATTTATCTCTCTATCTGTCTCCCCTTTTTAGACATCCTTTAAGTAGTAAAAGCGTTTTGTACTCCCAAGAGAGGCACAGGAACTAAAAATATGTTTAAAACACCGCTGAGGAAAGTAGGCCAGGTTCCTCTTTCGACAGTGTTTTCCACAGCGCCATTCCAATTTTGTTTACTTGGTTTCCAGGACCTGTTTGCTCCTTACCGCGTTCCTAGGCACCAGTTCCATAGGATCCAAACACGGCAGGGCTACTTCTGAAGCTAAGGGTACACTGTATAGTACTGTAGGATGGAGCTTAGATATCTATAGAATGTATTGCCACCTGAAACGTCCGTGTAAATTGTGTCTGAAATTATAATTTTTTTAAATCTACATTTTTATACAAGCAGTGGCACTGTGGGTAGCCAGTAGTAGGTTTGTGTCAAGTAGGAGATATCTTTTATCTGTGGTCCCCAGTCCCTTACAGTCATGATCCCCTCCATCCCGGGGGCAAAGGGATCAGCTTAATACTGTATATCACTTTGGACCACTTCTACTACTCACAGAAACATCTTTGTTCAATTTTCATGCCTCAAGCACCTAATTTCTCAACTTGACAAGCCCACTTCTTAATCTTCTTGCTGGCTTTTTTCTTCTCTCACTGTCTTTATGTTTCAAAGAGCTTAATATTATGTTTTTTTGCCAACTTTTAAGTGATGATAATAATCTCTCCTGCTTTTGGAGCTTATTGACTATCTATGGCCACCAGATAAGTGAGCGGGATTGGGTTTATGGAGGCGGAGGAGTACTGAAGAATTATACCCTCTTGAATATTAAAGTCATTTTCAAAGGGGGCACATACTCACACACTTACAAGTGTCTTAACTCAACTTAAAAAACTTGGATATAAAGAGTTCCTACTTATCATTTCTTACTTTTTGGTCCTTGTTGTCTTAAGTGGAGCAACGTCCCTCTTGTGCTTGATATGTAAAATAAAATGTTCTGACTGACATTTTAAACAGACAAAAAAAAAGCACAAATTATAATTTTTCTTCAAAACCTTAATTTCCACTTGTGAGACCGGGAGGTTGTATTGTGACAAAATTTGCAGATGTAAGTCCCTGATGAAAACATTGTTTTACGACCCTGATTTTCAACAGAATGCCTGTGACATGAACATTGTATCCCTCCAAATAAGTACGTCATACATCTTGGCTGGTGTGTTTCCTCTATACACATCTAAACAGTAGAATGTTGGCTACCAAACTGTGTCAAAGCCACCGTTATCATCCATGAAGCCTGTATTTCTATGTAACTCATATGTTTAATACACATGAACACAGTCTCTTCAAATAATTATACCTACATGGCACAACATACTTAACTGATGATGGTGCAAAGTATTGGACAGGGTTACCCCGGCCTTTGATTACAGGTAAACCACAAATCGTTGGTGTAAGAATATATATATATATATATATATAAAGTCATCATTGATAATATTCGGATTCCTGCCATATATGTACTAGTCGGCTAAAATATCATTTAGCACCCATCTTAGAATATCTTTATGAATCGTCTTATTTAAAATCCATGCATTAAAAGAAAGTTTTAAGTAAAGACAAGAACATGATTCCTCAGCATAATGGTGATGTTGTGAGTGGAGAGAAATGTACAAGGCAAGTGCCTTTGGCAAGGTGTGCTCTTTGTTAAGACCCTAGGGAGACTGTGTCCTCATTGTTTCCATGTTTAGTCCCTGTTTCCCATCACTGATATAGCATGGTGACAATAATCATACCACCCCTGGTATCCTCACAAAGAGTACAATAAGTAATGACAGATCTTTTAGAAAAATAGAGGAATGCCTAGTTAATCTAAAATAGGCATCGTCACATGTTGGATAATTTTCTAAATCAAATGTTAACGTGACGTTAGACGACATTATGTTTTTCTTCTCCAAAAATGGATATGTCATCCACGTTTACTATCCGAAACCACCCAGAGACCTTCTTTAAAGAGCAACGCCAAATGTTCTTCCTCCATTGTCGAATCACTTATCCAGCCAACGCTCTGCCAATTCATGTCATACCAATTACTACGTGTTCGTTAAAAGGTGGGAAAAATCGGCCAACTAGCACCGTGTGTGTTTATGTTCACATTTTTCCAGGTGTGCATTTTTATTTTTTTTTACCAGCACACCAAATATATACTATAAATACACTTACATATTGTTATTCGTTTGTCTTCTAATCGTGTACCCTAATGCTTCTTGAAATTAAAAAATAAATAAATAAATATTAAGCACAGAAACTTTGCTTTGCCCAGTCCAAGGTCTCGAGTTTCCCAGTACAAAAGTAACACACGCCTCAAGGTTCTCCCCAAACTTGCAAAGGCATGTGAGATCGTTCGAAGTCAATAAAAGAATGAAGACATTTGATACAAGTGGCAATGCTTACCTTCTCGTCCGCGGAAAGTCGCCGAACAGGCTGCGCTGCACCAGCACTCTGATTCATGTTTCAGCACCGTGGACAGATCCACCGAAAAAACAACAAAGTCCAAATTGCAGTGATACTTCTGCAACCGCGCTAAGTTTCAGAAACGATGTAGATTTATAGATAGCAAAACCCACTCTCCGACAAGGGATTCGTTCTATTCACTTTACTAGACGTCGGTACTGTGACAAGAAATTGATGCATCGTGTGTAAAGACTTGCGCTGCTGGTGCGCCAGCTGTGTGTGCACTGGCTGCCAGATTCATTCATCTGCTAGTAAACATTCAAGACCTCGTTGTAGTTCATGGTACATTTATTAATAAGACATTTCTCCAATGTATATGATATCATTGCATGTTTTTCAAAGCAAAGCTGAAGTTTGCACTTTTTCTTTTATTATTTTTGTACTGCTTAACATTTACTGTCCCATGTTATAAAATACAAAGTAGTATCAGTACAAGTGTGAGCTTGTACAATATGTATAATTTTTTAACAAAAGCACAACTTGCAACATTACTTGATGGGTTCTGGCAGTGTCCAGAGACTGAGTTCTGGAAACCATTCTCTCTGATGATGACAGGGAACCATCTCTTGTTTACCACCATTTCATTCTCCCTGCACGCCTCCTTCCCTTCACTTTAACAGAAGGGCGAAATAACCACAGAGGATTGATCTTGAGTAATCCAGATTTAATCAGGTTGTTTAGAAGAGCCTTGCCCCACCAGCTGGAGTTAATTTCATGGTAAAACAAGGGCTTGGAGTTACATAACAAAGTTAGCCACCAGATATTCTATTTCTTATAGCCATGGTGAGCCTCATTTATAAGGTATGGATATGCAAAATTGGAAGAGGGGGGACAGGAGGACAAGAGAAGAGATACGAGGAAGATGGGAGAGTGGGACAGGGAAAGGAGGGGGAAACCGACATATAGGCATGAAGGGTTGAGATATACTCTGTTTGATTCTCGTGGGCATGTTCAGCTGCAGGCTGCACGGCAATTGTGTTCGAATTTAAAATATAACCATAATGAAAGGTTTATTGTGTTATAATCTGGACTAAGCCTCTCGACTCGCACAAAGGGGGAAACATTGTTTGGCGCAATACGTAGTAGGTGTCTATGTGTGTGTGTATGTGTGTGAGGGTGGTGGAAGAATGGTCAGGGGATTAATGTGTCAGTACTTTTAGTATTTGACACATCCACACTATGATTCTGACTATGATTTTCACCTTGAGATCACTCCAAACCGCTTGTGCCAGACACCCAGCTGTTGGGCCCAGGGTATTTTATAAACAGTATCAACAGCGCTCCAAGCACAGCTTTAGGACTTTCAATTACTACATTTGTTGGCTGCTTTTTTATTCATCCAATATTTTTTTTCTCATTCATTCAAAACAACGGATGTGTTTTATTATATTTATTATGTTTTCTCTTTTTTTGTGTTCAGTTAAAATAAATGTTTTCGTAATTTTTTTTTTTCAAGAGCAGTTAGGGTCAAGAAAAATAATTTTCTTGTTAGCATGTAGCATGTTGTCCCCAATGTATGAACATTATGAACCTTATCCCCATTAGGCCATTATTCATGGTATGGCCTTTCAAAATGTGTTTTAGATATGTATATATATATATACTGTATATATATATATATATATATATATATATATATATATATATATATATACATTCTAGACTAACCAGATGATCACTGTGGAGACAAGGCAACATCATCAGTGTCAATATCACCCGCAACATGAAAACATAAGCTCAAGACAGACAGCACCGAGTCAGACCTCAACTCGGGTGCAGTGACATTTCACGATTATACGCTTCATGCTTTGCATGGTGGGGAAATAAGGAGAGTCACACACAAGAACACTTGCTCCAACAAATCAAGACCGGGGCAGGGTGCTTTCTGGAGCAAAACCAAAGAAACTCACTAAGTTACTTTATGGACCTACAGTACCTGCTCGGGCGTAGCTATTTAAAGCCAGAGTTTGTCTCTGCACACAACATGAGCACCGACGTGAATACAGTACAGACCCTTCCCTTCCATCTGCCTGTCGTGAAGCACTTTGAAGACCTGGGTATATCAGATAGCTTGCCTTTACACTGAGACAGAGAAAAAGAGGGGGAGGGGGAGAGAGAGAGAGAGAGTGAGAACACCACCAGCTTTTTGAGCCAGGAAATGTCGACGTGTGAGAGGAAGGGTCAGTCTCCATCGGTCAGGCAGCATAACCACCAGAGGGTGTCTCTTCTTTGGATGTCTCCACAACAGAGAAACTGGAATGCGCCTGACACCCGTCCATTTTAGCCTACCTACACCACCCACACGGCCAACAATTACCCTGGAATAACTACATATTTCAACATGGGGTTTCAAACCTTCTCATGTTTATCATACCCAATAAAAGGCCACGATTCAAATTTTAAATAATGATTGTGTGGCTTTAGAACACTGTCTCTGCACAATGCTCTTAATAAAGCAGGTAAAAAGGGGAGGATAGCTGTTTACATTGGGGAAAGACAGCAGAACCCTCATACCCTCCCTTTAAATCTACAAATATTGTATCTGTGTCTTCATTTTACTCCCATGCCATTGCCTGTATGGTGCCTTAATCTCTGTCACTCATTTAAATCTAGGATGCAGGTGACTCGAATAGCCCCTGTATTGAAATGTATTGAAAACCTGTCTACAACTTTAATCACGTTTTACTCTTTACTAAAGTCGTTTGACAAAATTTAAGCCAAGGATGACATTATAAAAACTGAAAATTCAGAATAGCTTTGCATGATGGAATTGTACCAGTTTAGACGTTTTTTTACAATTCTAATTCTTGATTTATTGAACAATTTCTTTGCGTCTATTTTACCCAAATACTGGGATATCTGCTCAATGCTTTTCCATATTCATATTTACGTATCAATTCTACTCATCTTTGATTTATAGGTCTTTATCCAAAGCATCTATGAGTTAACTTATGTTAAGTCTGGGAATCATACCACAAACCCTGATGATGTGAGCGACATACTATTCAGGACCTGTTGTTCCCTATATAATTATCAATATAACTAGATAAATATTATTTAGAACCTCAGTCATTCCACAGGCCAGATGGATCTCCAAGACTGTTTTCCCCTCAGTCAGGCTTCCTCAGATTATGAACTTATATGTGTGTATATGTGTGTGTGTGTGTGTGTGTGTGTAAATATCTGTCTGTGCGCCTGCCCTGACAAGACAATCTTTTCAAATTTTCAACATGTCAATCCCCAATTTGTATCGTATTTGTATTGTAATAATGGGAACTTACTATTTTAAGAATGGAATACATGACAAGATTTATGGTCCTAATGCCAACAAGAAAATGTTATTGAAACCTTCTTTAAAGTCTATCGGAATTCTTCTAACACTTGTGCCTTCTTATCCATTATTGGACTGTACATTCATTAGAATAACAGCAATAAGGAAACAGTAATAATAATCACAATACATGCTGCTCCTTTCTGTAGTTTTATTTACTTAAATTCCTAGCTGGCTTTATGTAAGTTTATGGCTTAATAGTTTTTTTGTATGAAACCATAACTTGCTCTGACACAGACTTGCCAACAAGTCTGTCAGAGCAAATTATGGTTTCATACAAAAAAACGATTAAGCCATAACAGTTAAATGCTCATCGTGGAAATCAAATGAGGTCCTATGGAAAATCGATTTCACTGCACTAAGGAACACTCTTATGGTCTGTGGTTGCTACATTAATCAAACAACAGAATTTAACGAGAACTGGACTGAGAAATCCTTACCTCCCTTTTGAAATGGCAACTCAGAGATGGTCCATCATTTGCACAAGCGGTTTAGTTATGTACAACTTGTGGTTTCAGAATGATAAAGACACACCCAAACACTTTATGACGCTCCCCAAGTTGGACAGACTGGGAACCCAATAGCACGACAATGAGGCAGGTTTTAAAGGAAAGACCAGTTTACTTTGTCGATAACAGGCAGGGGTCAGAACCAGGGAATCAGTCCAATAGCAAACAAATCTGACAAGGGGCAGGCAGGTAATCATGAATCAAAAAGACAGGCAAGCAGGTCAGGAGAGCTCAGGAATCAAAAAAGCGAGAGAGCTCGGCAAAACACACAACACAATCTGGCAAAGAACAAAGGGAAATCGGCTGGTATATATACAGGGGCTAATGAGATGATGAGCTGCAGGTGTGGAGCTGGGCAGGGAAAATCCGGTGATTGAATTGAGAGGCAAGATCTGAAATGACAGGAGATGTTAGAAACACAAAGGCTAACAGAAACATTACTAAAACTTAATTGGAAACCGTGACACCCTTGGATAGTGTTTACCTCTTTGCTCTCGATTACAGTGCAGAACAGACAGGCTGAGAATATGTAAGCTATGCTATGCTAGGCTATGCTATGCTATGCTATGCTATGCTATGCTGTGGAATACTGTGCTTTGATGTGCTAGCACCATGTATCTCTCACCCAACCCTCCAGACTCATCCCCAAAGCGTCTTTGTTTCTGTTTCATCTACTCATCAGACATAGAGACGCAGTTGATTGTAAAGGTCAAGGGGAGGAGATGCTTCCATTACCGAGGAGATCCTGAACAGCTCTGTTCACCGCTAAGAAATACAGTCATATTAACTTAACATTAGACTAAGCTGAGTTGGGGTTGGAACCCCAGCTGTCAACCAATCTGTGCTGTTTTCCAAATGGCTCTGTTTCTATGCTTGACAACATTCTGAGAATTCAATTGCTTTTACTAAGAAAAGTGGGGACCAGGTGTGTGTGTGTGTGAGAGAGAGAGAGAGAGAGAGAGAGAGAGAGAGAGAGAGAGAGAGAGAGAGAGAGAGAGAGAGAGAGAGAGAGAGAGAGAGAGAGAGAGTGTGTGTGTGTGTGTGTGTACACGATGTGTAGGCTATGTATTACTAATATTAACTTTGAAGGATGGAAATTGCTCCGGGTTTTACAAGTAGAATTTGCCAGTTGAACAAAGGAAGGAAGACATTTCCTTCCACAACAGAGGGGGTTCCAATCAGGTTCTTTGAGGACTTATTCAAATCAAGCCTAGGCACATGGACTCTACAGTGACAACTGTAAATATATGGACAATGCCACTTTTAGTTGTTGTTTCTGAGTTTCTGTTGTCCGGCATATTCATATGGGTTTTAAATAAACAAACTATGACTATAATGTTAAAGTGCAGACTGTCACCTTTAGTTTGAGTATGTTTATGTCCATATTGGATGAACTATGTTAGAAGAAAGTAAAAGCAGGTGGCTGAGTACCTGTTTGAGTGCATGCTGATTACCCCTGTTTTAAGGCAAAGGGGAGATAATAGTTTTCCCGCACCACAGGCCTACTTATTCCACAAGCTCAGCAAAGTAATATAAGCAGCCACAAGGGCCAGTTGATTTAATGATCTGACTATCATGGGTCTTACTCAGAGACTGCATAATCACGGACACTAGGATATATAGAGACCTAAATACAAAGTAGGAAAGCCTAACAAAGCATGTGAGCTGTAAAATTTGGGTCAGTTGCAAATGTGGCCAATGCTGTGCATCAAACAGGCTTATGGGGCCCAGTGCTAAAGTCCTGGCAGTACATCCAGTCTACACAGCCATTCCCTAGGTAGGGGCTAAAAATGTCAACGCTACTTACGTTATTTCTCGTCCATCGCCCTTGTCTTATTACAAGTTCGCTGCATACACAGGCATTAATTAAGGTAGTCAGACAGATTCAGAAAAAAATGTAAACTACATTTATTTGGATGATGTAAAGATAGGGAATAGTAATGCAATAGTGCTACTTGTTGTGGAAGGTAGATTGGGGTGGGGGACAGCATGTGAGTCTTTGGGTCAAGATCCTATTCCATCTAGATATGACCAACCGACTGGAAAAGATGACAAGAAAAACATGAAACACAGCTGCCACACACACACATACACACATCCATATAGTTTATCATTGCCACCTCACACTACGCATATCAGACATTTTGCTTCATAAGTAGATATTATAAATTCTTACATTTATTTGAATTTATTGAAACGTTTTTTTTTAAATGTTAACGTGCTAACATATTTAGCTAGCTATCAAACTGTTACACCAGTCTAATTGCCTCTATTTGATTCAATAGAAATGATAAACAAAAACAAAACAAACAAAAAAAATTATCATAAAAAAATACATGTATATATACTGTATATATATATATATATATTGAACAGCTTCACGATGAGCTATCATAATTACTCTCTATCTGTGGTATCAGTTGGTTGCAGAACTTTGCCTCCTCAAAGTTTCAGATCTTCTCTCTGCAATGATTGGTCCCCTGATTGAAACATCATAATAAAGTAGCCACGAGGTGGCAGCTGACCTCTTCCATCTTTAAATAACACATACATATATAGACACGCTCAATCCATGACTAACCTTCTCCATTCTGTCTGTTCCTCTTTAAGTCAGTAACGTGACGTGGTAAACTTCTTCGAGGTCTGGTTAGATAACAAAGGTGACCTGTCCAACCCCATACAGAAAGTGGACCATGTTGGGCTGTGATTTAGCTGTTGGATGCTACATTCTGGAGTATCAACGAGAGGATTGAGCCAAGATACAGTATGAGTTGATGAAGCCTCCATCTGGCCCCAGTCCACAGCCATGCCAATGTAAGCCAACACCATTTGGTCAGACATAACAAACTTTGAGAGGGTGAGCTGAATGAGCTTGGATATAATCCCTGTGGATTGAATTCATGAGCCTGGATGTGGATGCTGAATGACCTTCCTGTCTATTGAAAGCAATCTTAATATCAATGTTGTGCACATACACGGTGGCATGGATTTTAAGGAGACAAACAAATGTATTCTGCTATGAAAGTGTACTAAGACTATGAGTAAGATAGGAACATTTAGAACCTACACAGTAACCACAATATGAGTGTTGTGAATTTACGCCGTGAACTAATGTAAAGGTTGCAAAAGGAAATTGCTTCAGTAATCCCCAGTCACCATGTGTGAGTTGGAAAGTCTGGCCAGTTGCATAACAGTTTGAGTCAAACAAAAGAATAACAACAAATTGGCGCTCAGAGCTTGGTGAATTGCTTTCGTAATCTTCTGTCCTTTTAGTACAACAAATGCATTATAACTTTGCTGATCTTATTTGGTGTGTCTGGAAGTAAGGCAACTGACAGATTTTTTTTTTTTTTTAAGTAAGCAGCCAGACTAGGTGTTTCCTGTCCTGAATGTTAATTTAGCATTGAGAAACTAATGTCAATAAAGTTGTTAAACAGAGTTGAATTTTGAAAGGTTCAGCTGTGATTGGTCTTGCCAAAATGTCACTGTCTTATTTAAGATACTCTGTTTCCTTTATTCAGAGAAACACAGTGTTAATCAAGGGGCCAGATTGAATTTCTAACAGCATGAGATGGGATCAGAACGCAAAGGGCATACTCTGATATCCTCAAGTGGGCAATGTTAAACCTCTCAGTGATCCAGACTCAATGGTGTAGCCATCTTTGTCCACTCATATAACACATTTGTTCATCAAATGTCAGCAACTGTTGAGGTGTGTTCAGCAAAGCTGAAGGTAAGCTGAAGTTTTAGTTCACTTACTGTGCCATCTTGTTTGAGTGGAGTCTTAGCAGGGAACTAGAATTACAATATAATTTGCATGAGACATTTTGTGGAAATGGTTGTAACCAATGAGAAACAGGCTGCAGGCATAGAAGTGGTCCAGAGATACTCTGTTTGTTAGGTTTTGCAGTAATAAGAACAGCATATGAAACAGAATTAAATCCAAAATCAGTGCTTTTTCTCAGTCTGCAAATAAAGTATGAAACTGTTTTCTAAAAACAATTACACTTGTGCACAAATCTTCAGCACCAAGCCATATGGACTGAACTAAGCTTTTTCCTGAGTTAATTATGTGACTTGGTGAATGTTCATCGCTCTGCCTCACTCCAGAACCACTCCCAGGGGTTCACATTTCAATCCCTTCTGATTGAATAGTGAGGGGAATATGTGAGTATTATGCTCTGAGGCAAATGAATTAATCATGAGATGTGCTTTACTCCACCTCTCTCAACGAGAGCTTTATATCGGCTTTGTATCCTCTCAGCAAGTTAGCGGCAAAAGGAGAAATTTAGATTTGTGTGCGTCAGGAGTGAGGTGCTAATGCAGGAGTGTTGCTGTAAGGTGTTCAACACTTACAAATTCAAATTATTTATCGGAATAAATTAGCTTACGCTGCCATTTAAAATATAGCAATGAAAGCTGTCATTAAAAAACTTGTTTGGCTGGTTGGGATGCGTATGGACAGTGCATACCTTTTGTGATGCAAAAACATACAGTTATTCAAATTAGCATAGTGCTGTTCCCACATAAATCCATTATACACTTCAAAACCTTTCTATTAAACAGGCTTCTCCTTTTCCTTGAGGCAATTATTCTTTGCAGCAACACTAAATAGCATATTCCCTCCCATAGCTTCACAGTATGCAGCTTGATAGCTATCTCAGTGGGTAAGCATGGTGATGCCGGTGATTTGTCAATGCTGGTGAAGCTCTTTCTTTTGTCCTGATGTTCTACAGTTATACAACCATGTTCCATGTTGTAGACTGAGAGACAAGGCACATGGTCCGTCATGGAACTTCCTAAGAATATCTGCTCTTCCTCTCCACCAGTCAATCAAATACAGTGTATAAACTGACAAAGAGAGTGGGTTAAATGTTTCAGAGAGCAATGAATCTTTCACACACATAACATAAACCTGAGATTCTGTAGCACAAAGAGGCAGGTTTGTTTCTTGTGTCGCTAAAATATTTACAGACTTACAGTCACTTTACATGAATAGAAATAATAATAATTTTTCAAACTTCACAAACACTGATGAACTGCAGATTAATAAAATCTTAGATTGTTAATTGAATAGAAACACACACATATAAGCTGCAAATATCCAACAAACAGCAGTTACCTCACAAGCATTTATGTTGACAATATAAGAACCACAAACACACACACACACACATACACACACACACACACACACACGTTTTGTGACTGAATCCTTAGAACTAGCAGTGTGTTGGGATTGGTGGGAGGTAGTTCTATATATAGATTGCCATTAGTCATTATGAATTCTATTGAAGTTGTTGCCGTAGTGAGGTGGATTAGCACGTCTAAACACTGGGGAGGGGCGGCTTCAAAGGAGCGCGGTAAATGCTCAAAGTACAGTAGAGATTTAACTCATCACTCTCTCGCTCCCTCTTTTCTCAGTTAAGAGAGTTTATAGACAGGAACAATGGATTTCAATTTAAATACCCGATTTACAGCAGCTTGATCAGGCTTGTCACTTAAGCATGTTTGGCCTGGCTTAAGTGTTCTGTTGGTACTGCTGTTGAAAATCCATCTAGTAACAAATAGGCCTAGGCCTGCATTGCATTATAAAGAGCTAAACCAACCATCTAATTGAAGTGGTGCAATATTATCAACACTTTTAAATGTAATATTATAAGTTAATAAATCTGAAGATTGGTCAAGAGAGGTTCAAGGTAGGTTTAAATGTGTAAGGAATTAGAAAAAACTGAAGTTACCAGAGGTCTATTACAGTTTTTTCTAATTGATTAAACATGGTTCGTGAGGCACAACTATTCACCTAATCTTTAGTGGCCATTTACATTTACGTCATTAAGCAGGCATTTTTTTCCAAAGCGAGTTACAATAAGATCAGACTGACAGTTCCCCTAGAGAAATGTAGGGTTAAGTGCCTTGCTCAAGGGCACGCTAGTGGTGATGTTCATAGGTGGGATTTAAACATGACCTTTTGGTCACCAGGGAGCAGTCCAACTCACTAGGCCACCACTATCTTCAAAATAACAAGCACATTCTCTCCTTGACTTAAAATGTTTACATAGTAATTGTGCTGCTAACAATACATTCTTCATCAGGACATGTTGCATAACATGTAATGTATTTCAGTTGTTGTTTTTACAGTAAGTGATGTGGAACTAAGAGTCACATCTTTTCGCACTATGGATTGGTAAATTATTAAAGAAACCAAAAAAAGACACTTACCGCAAAGCAAAATATGCTGGAAAATAAATATTTTTTTCTTGAAGCCCTACATTATTCTTCGTGAACATTCCAATACATTTAGTTTAAGGGAAGCCAATACACCACAAGTAACTCTAAAGCAGGTGGCCTACCAGAGCAAATGGACACACATGAACCAAAATATTGTGTACTGGATCAGTTTGTTACGGCTATGTTGTCAGATATGCGACAAATTCAGTATTCTATGATAATAATGAGGGTTTGTGTGAATGTCAAAGACTTAGTGTTCTTAAAGCAGTTCAAAATGACTTCTAGAGGCACATTCATAAAAAAAAACATTGCAATCTCAACAATGGGTCCTGTTTAGAGGAGAGGAGGCCATTCGGACAGAACCCTACACTGTTGTCCTTCCAAGAACCCGTTTTGCGGCGCCAGCTTATCTGTTCCCAAGTAGAAAATGTTATGAGCCAAGAAGCTGCAAGGCTCTGTGTCAGATTTGAAGAGACCAAGAGGATACACCAGCAGCGATGCATAGAGCCAGGAAACTGTCTAGGAGGATGCAGCCCAGTCTAAGACAGTGACCCAGAGAGACGATGAATGAGACCCAGTCTATTACAGTGACCCAGAGAGACGGTGAATGAGACCCAGTCTAAGACAGTGATCCAGAGAGACGGTGAATGAGACTCAGTCTAAGACAGTGACCCAGAGAGACGGTGAATGAGACCCAGTCTAAGACAGTGATCCAGAGAGACGGTGAATGAGACTCAGTCTAAGACAGTGACCCAGAGAGGCGGTGAATGAGACTCAGTCAAAGACAGTGATCCAGAGATGGTGAATGAGACCCAGTCTAAGACAGTGACCCAGAGATGTGTGACTAAAGCAAGGCGAGGGACTAGATGAGATTAGATTTGAGGTCGAGACATTAACTATTTGATCAAATATGAAATATGCTAAAGTTGTAAACCTTGGTGATGTCAGTGTGGATGCTAATCAGTGGGTTTATTTTTTTAATTCCAAAACGTTATGATAGCTGGATAAAGCATTGCTTATAACAATGAAATGTACCTTTCCATTCCAATCAATTATTTGTAATTTAACTTTGATCTGCACTGCATTTACATCACCAGAGCAGCAGTCTTTGCTTCTGTTTAGTGGGAGGGATCTTAAGAAAGGGCCCCATACAATTATTACAGAATTTTCTGCAGGCTTTTTTTTATACTCTGGCATTTATGAAACACCTACGGGTCCTTTGATGACGTCGTAGACTGGTCCTGATCGTCACACGTGCATGATAGTGTGCCTGTGTGTGGTCATGGCGGATCTTCAGATGAAGCTTCTTCGGAAGAAAATTCAGAAAAGAACCGACAAAAACAGAGAACGCAAACTTATTAAGACACAGAAACAAGACGAGGGGACTGGTATGCATGTTTATATGTTCTGAATGTAGTTACATTGACGGTTATGTTCTGCCTTAACAAGGGCCTTGTTAAAGCAAATCGCGTCACTAGCGACAATGCTAGTTAGGATGAGGATATCTTGCGTTATGTTCTTAGAAAGCAAGCCGTGACATAACCATCAATGTATAGGTACACACTCGATGATTCAATTAGACTAGGTAAATAGACGTTTCGTGGTAGTTGAATGATAGCCGATTTAGGATTGTCAACAGTAACGTTAACGTTACCTCCGTATGCTAATACTGTAAGTGTAAGTAGTAGGGTCGCACGCAAGTGGGGCCAACTGTTCCAGGCTGTGCAAAATATTTCGTTAAAGTGCTAATCATCAACGTTAACTCAGCTATGTCTCCTACATTTTTCAGAGGCATTAAATGAGCAGACAGAGGGAAGCTGTGTTGAACCAAGCGAATTGAAGAAGCAGAAACAGAGTCCAGCCAAAGAAGTAAGCACGGAAAAAACTCTTGCCAAGAAGAAGCGAAAACTTCTTGATGCTTCCGAATCTCCAGGTATTTGTAGTTACGTTTTTATTGTTAATAACCGTATTTGGCATCCTCATGTAGACGACCGGCCAGTTAGACTGTTTCAATTGATACTCAAACCTGTCCCATCACCAGGTGAAAAAAAGCCAAAGGCTGATAAGGAAGAAGAGCAGGAGCTTGAGAAGGAAATTGAAGTGATTACAGTAGCGGCAGGCTCAGAAGAAGCTGCTGAGGTACCTGAACCAACTTCTCATGCCGAGGAGGATAAAGATGATGAAAATGACCAAGAAATGAAAGATGATGATGAGGAGGAGGGGTCGGGGTCAACTGGTGGTGGAGATGTAGAGGAGGAGGAAGATGAAGAAGAGGGACCTGAACTGCCAACCGGTCTTACAGGTAAACAGTGTTTAAGGGACTTTGTATTCTAAAACAATGATATGTGCACTGTCAAGTGACTGGACTGCCGTCCCCCTGGCTTTCCAATCTCATTCCAGTGCCAGATCAACCTCAGTCAGCAGAAGGGCTGGGCCACATTAATGGCTCCTCCCTTTCGAAGGCAGAGGACAATGACTCTGTAAATTCATTTTCCACGATCGCTTAAGTTTTAATTTAATGCTGATAAAGGGCTGAATAAGTAAAAAAAAAAAAAAAAAAAGAAGCAGCAATTATCTCAGGTGCAGGAGCATGTGAAAGTTTAAATACAGTCTTGACCCTGTAGATCTAATGTGCACATGTTTTGGAATACCTTTTTCAACAAAGATGCAGTTGCGTTTATACTGTTCCCGTTAAGTTGAGGTGCTGATCTTTCTCACTGTCTCAGGAGCCTTTGAGGACACCTCTTTCGCCTCGCTGGCTGGAGTGGTGAGCGAGAACACGCTGAAGGGAGTGAAAGAGATGGGCTTCGAACACATGACCGAGATCCAGCACAAAAGTATTCGCCCCCTGCTGGAGGGACGGTAAGCCTACAAGTTATCCCTTTAAATGTACCGTTGAAAAGATTGACCATGATTAAGAAGTGCCAGGTGGCCTCCGTTTGAGTATAGTAGAACAAAGGGTTGACTTCTAATCAGTTTGTCTGCTCAGCATAAACCGTACTATCCCATGTGGACCTCTGATTGTCTAACTTAATGGTCACCCATACAGGATTGACTCATAATTTAGTAACATTTCTTAATCTCCCTAAAACTAGGTATGGTCTCTCTCTCCATCTAATTTGGTCAATAATCTCTCCCTAGGGATGTTCTGGCTGCTGCCAAGACAGGCAGTGGTAAAACCCTGGCCTTCCTCATCCCCTCCATCGAGCTCATCTATAAACTCAAGTTCATGCCCAGGAACGGTAAGCTCTCTTGCTAGATTGGGTTGGTCCACGTAGCAAGCGTCAGTAGTCGCGGTAACCTAAAGCTCCATAACCCCCCCCCAGGCACGGGGGTGGTGATTCTGTCCCCCACCCGAGAGTTGGCCATGCAGACGTACGGCGTGATTAAGGAGCTGATGACCCACCACGTGCACACCTATGGCCTGATCATGGGGGGCAGCAACCGCTCCGCCGAGGCCCAGCGGCTGGCCAACGGCGTCAACATCGTCGTGGCCACGCCCGGCAGGCTCCTGGACCACCTGCAGGTGACCTTTCAACTACTACTGCTCGTGTTGTAGTACAGGGAGTTCCTGATTGGACGGTACCGTGGTGGACTAGCAGGGCTCCACCCAAAATATAATGCCTGAACATTTTAAAAGGAGCTGTTGATGGTCCATCCACTCCCTGAAACTGACCCGTTGTTTGTGTGTGGTTAGAACACCCCGGGCTTCATGTACAAGAACCTCCAGTGCCTGATCATTGATGAGGCCGACCGCATCCTGGAGGTGGGCTTCGAGGAGGAGCTCAAGCAGATCATCAAACTCCTGCCAAGTATGTAACCTCACAGCACACGTAACGGATATGTTGGTTAATAGCAATGGTGCGGTTGTCATTATTTGTAAATCAAATCAATGTGTCTTTAACTCCCGTGGTCTTGGTTCTCAGAGAAGAGGCAGACCATGCTGTTTTCAGCCACCCAGACCCGTAAGGTGGAGGACTTGGCCCGCATCTCCCTGAAGAAGGAGCCCCTGTACGTGGGAGTGGACGACAACAAGGACTCCGCCACAGTGGACGGCCTGGAACAGGTAGGCCCCGCACCAGGCCTCTTCCTTACAGCACAAAAAACAGGTCTCAGACCAGCTCCCCTTGGAAGCGACTCAGTGAGGAACAGGCATTTATACTTTGGTGGTCCTGCAGGGCTACGTGGTCTGTCCCTCAGAGAAGCGCTTCCTGCTGCTGTTCACCTTCCTGAAGAAGAACCGCAAGAAGAAGCTGATGGTGTTCTTCTCCTCCTGCATGTCGGTCAAGTTCCACTACGAGCTGCTCAACTACATCGACCTGCCTGTCATGGCAATCCACGTAAGTGACCACCATACATAGCGTAGCAGCCCCTCTGCCTGAACAGCAGCACTGATTAGCCCTGTCTGCCTTGGCCATCCACATGAGTGACAGTCTTGCAACTATGCATTCCAATGTGAACTCTCCAGTCCACTTGGGCTACCACTAGATATATTACTGCCATCAGACTGAGCCAGACCATAACTTCTATTCAGATCAAGAACACTTGCTATAGAAGTTGTATAAAACAGCTCCAGATTAAGATCATGAGTAAGATAAGGGAAGCACACGCAGGATGGTCTCTTACGTGTCTCTTTGACATTTCTAATATGCCTCGTTTTGTGTTCCTCAGGGCAAACAAAAGCAGACCAAGCGTACGACCACCTTCTTTCAGTTCTGTAACGCCGACACGGGCATCCTACTCTGTACAGACGTGGCAGCCAGGGGACTAGACATTCCCGAGGTGGACTGGATCGTCCAGTACGACCCCCCAGATGACCCCAAGGTACCCACAAAGAAGCAGGAAGACTTAAGAATGGCAAACGCTGCTGCACTAGTGAATGGACTATAACTGTATGTCTGGTGTCCGCAGGAGTACATCCACAGGGTGGGCCGAACGGCTCGCGGCATCGACGGTAAAGGTCACGCCCTCCTGATCCTACGGCCGGAGGAGCTGGGCTTCCTACGCTTCCTCAAACAGGCCAAGGTACACGCAACTACTTACGAATTAACTCCTCAAACAGCCATGGTGTAGCTACTGCGGTTCCCATCTATTGTATTAAGAGTTTCAGGACTGAAATGCTGACAGTGAGGATCATAGGACTAGGGTTTCAGTGTGATTCTGAGTGGATTGTGAGGAGTACCATGTGTTCTGGTGGAAGTATGCCTACTGATGTGGTGTTTCTCATTGTCTCGTAGGTGCCTTTGAGTGAGTTTGAGTTTTCCTGGGCCAAGATCTCTGACATCCAGTCCCAGGTGAGAGCCACCGCTGTACACAACACTTCAGTTGAGACCACTAGAAGTGGATTGTAGTCTTCGACGGAGGAGTTGTCAGCAGGGCTGCCCCCTGAAAGCTGATGAGTCAAATCATCTGTCGGAGAACCCTCAGTCAACTGAGATTCCTCAAGTTCAGCAGTTGTTTTTGTCAGCCACTGTGCATTAACAATAACAGCATAATACAGATAGATAGAAGCTTACAAATATGCACAGGGATACCATTTCAACGTGCAATTATAAATAAGGGGAATCAAAAATGTATTTTAATACTCTGGCAGCTGGTAATACATTTGTTAAATTCTCAAAAATATGTTCCCATGACTCAAAGTTGTCACTGAAAACCCTTGCCAAAGGATTTTCTGATTGCCAGATAGTCTTTATGGGGGGAAAAAAAATGAACAAATAATCGAATCTTCTTATTGAACTGGCGAATCCGATTCGACTGACACCATTCTGAGTTGAGTACAGCCCTAGTTGTTGTATTGTTTGACTCATGCAATCAACATATGATTATTTATGTGAATGTGTATGCCTCCCTGCTGTTTATGTTCTCATATTTGCCACATTTAATTGTTTCAGATCGTCCAACAAACTATAACCTAAGACAAGTGACCTAAATTAACAAAAAATACCTTATTTTTAAATGATTATTACATTTATTGAAGGGGGGATAAGTTGCACCTGCGGGGGATGCATATTCACACAACTATAACTTAAAACGACAAAATCCTGTTTTGTTTTATCCCTAGTTGGAGAAGCTGATAGAAAAGAACTACTACCTCCATAAGTCAGCCCAGGAAGCATACAAGTCCTACGTGAGAGCCTACGACTCCCACTCGCTCAAACAGATCTACAGCGTGAACACACTCAACCTCCCCATGGTGGCGCTGTCCTTCGGCTTCAAAGTTCCCCCTTACGTCGACCTCAGTATCCTTTTCTATGGGCGTTCTCTATTATCATCTTTGCTTTTCAAGTATTTCTGTAAGTAAGAATTGACATGGGTTTGGGCTAATATGCAGTTATCAATCAGCAGCTGGTCTGTAATTGGTAATGTTATCAATCAGCAGTCTGTCTGTAATCTGTGGTAACTTGTCACATTCTTTCCAAACTAGGGTTTTTCTAAGGGTATGGATTAGAAGTGTGGTCGATTTACTCCTACTGTACGAAACAGTGTTCTCCTTAACTCAGGACTCCCTCCTCAAGACGTCCACAGCAGCAAAGGGGCAAAGATGCAGAAGAGGGGTGGAGGCGGCGGCTTTGGCTACCAGAAGTCCAAAAATGTCTACAAAGCTAAGATCTTCAAGCACATCAGCAAGGGCCAGGGGGAGAAACGGCAGTTCTCTCGCTAGCTGCTTATCCATCGTTTTCAGGATCACATAGATTGTTGGACCGCTAACTCTCTACTCTGTTGCAGACAGAACTGCTTAACCCTACAAAGGGCATCAAGTCGGACTCCCCTTGTTTATCTACGTGATCGGTCTGTAAGAGACGTAATATCTCTGACGCCTGTGAATCTCAACAGGTGCTACGAAACAAGGAATGGCAGAAAGGTTCTGTGGTTTATTGTTTTGAGGATCATTGCATGTCTTTCAAGAAGATGAGAATTAATTAACATCTTTGTGGAACAGAACCGTTAGCAAACACTTCTTTTACCTTTCTAGCTTATTAAAGATGATGTGAACACCCACCTCTACTGGTTCTCCAGTGTTAATGCTTGAGACATGCTCTACATGTACATATATAAAGTCTTTGTAACATTAACATTTTGTTTGTTTCTGGTTACATGCAAAGCTTCTGAAATGAGCAAGATCTCTACCCATTCTGTATGCAAAATAAAAACATTTTTATTATGATTTTTGTTGCGGTGCAAGTAAATACACACTAAAATATTGAAATCATGAAAGCAAAAAACAATTCAAATAAGGAAATATATTTTCTAAAAATGTCATCTTTCAAATGTACATAAATTAACACTTCCCATTTTGAATACATAAATAATTATACACTAGTAAGGTCAAGTAATTAGGTAGTCAGGTTATCACATTATCAAGCATCATAAACCCCTTGTCAGTTAGTTTAGCTAAAGTGTACATTTATACGTGCCTGTTGACTAAGGTGACATGTATAGTATGTGCCAGATGGGTATGAGCATTAAGGTCTAATGTCCACAATATTAACACTTTTTAAATTATTTAATATGCATCATGCCTACCTATATCTGTGTATAAGCACTCTAGCTATTTTTCTGATCATTGTGTTAAAAATTATCCCAAATTCCCCCAATAAAAGGTACAAAACAGCATATAATTCCTACATCATGACTGCCAAAGCCACATGACGCCTTAAGCAGAGTTACTGAATCTGAGCTTTACTCAAATCGATTTCACAGGACAGTCCCAAGTATTTCTATTACACACACTTTAACTAATGCCACTTTCAAGCAATTTTACATTTCTTAATTCAAAGTTGAGGTTAGAGGTTGTACATCTTTCAGCTGGATCAGAAAAAAATGCAGTTACAGAAATTGTGTAGGTGAACAACTAAGAAATTAGTCAGGGTTTATAAAGTAATGATCTTTAATAAGCATGCAATATTAATTGGTCTAATTAATATAGGTCTAAAAGTTCATCCCCTACAAGTAATACACGTTGACTGGTTAAGTGTATATCATCATTAGGCGGCGTAAAAGTTCTTGACAATAAAGGAACAAATGAGAAAAGATTGCCTTACAGAAAATGTTGAAAAGAAACCAAAACAAAACAATGAAAGGTCATGGGTTTATACTCTCATGGCACATTATAATACTGAATTAATATGAATAGGAATTTACAATTACAGAACACGTTTCAAATGTGCAATAGCATGTGACAGCATTGCTGGGCTGCATCATTATTCGTTGAAATGAGCAGGAACAGCAAATAAGGATGACAGTAGTACATTTTAACAATTAAAAGTAATCAACAGGCTGTCATCTGGACAGTAGACATACTCTTTCTTCCCCATGTCTTTGTGAAACATTTCACAGATGACCAAAATGGCCAAGTCCCACTGTGCACATTATTTCATTCAAGACGGCCTTAAGGTGCTGGTACTTGGGGGGGACTTTATACTAAAACATCATACTTCACAGAGTGCAGGTGCTGGCCAGAGTCTAGATATCTTTGCCAACATAACAGTCATAAAACAAGCAGGTTTTTAGCAAGGAAGGCAGGCAGAGAGCAGACTTGAACCAAACATATTTGTTGACCTGCTCAGAAGTGACGATATGTTAGTGCCAACCGATTTGGATCTCACAATATGTCAAATCAGCGCTACCCTGACCTTAGGGGTCAACTCTGCTGTAGGACGGAGTGGGAGGTACAGCCCAGGGAGACCCATTGATGCTCTTTACCATCCCTGTTGGTCCAGCTGAGGAATTTGAAAGCAATTTTGATAATATCATCACAAAGTTCCAACAAAATATTGAGATGCTATTCACTGGGAGTTTTGACAGCTGCATAGTAATAAAATGGTTTACCCTTGGAATGAACATTGTATCGCAACCTATATTTCCCTAAAGACATTGTGGTCTATGAAGACGTCAACAGTCAAATTACATACCATTGCTTTCGTATATAGGCTCTGTTGTCTCCCAATTCATAGCTTTTTGAACAGCCTTCTTCCAGCGTGCAAAGCGAAACTCGCTCTCTACAGAACATGACATGACACAACAAATATAACCCAAACAGTTAGCCTTAGCAGGTACAGCTAACACAAAACATTTCCACAAATATGGTATTTAATAAAAGTTTTCATTAACAATACACCTTCACAAATACATTTGATTTGATATAGGTCTAAAAGTTCAAGTTCAGTACCCAAACTGTAATGGCCATCTCAATCCAGTAGATGGTAGACCAGGCCATGCTAGTTTTGTTAGTTTTGTTTATGCTGTTTATGATGTATCTGTTCTAGTATGTCCTCAACTGTAAAGTGCTTTGGGTGTCTGAAAAGCGCTGTATAAATTAAATTAATTATTACTGTTATTATTATCTGTGGTAGAGCTTCAAAAGGCTCATGGCAGTCTCAGAGAAATCTATTTGTCCTAAGTAGAAAAACACTTTATATTATTTATTTTTGTCCAGGGAGTTTGAGGAGTAAAATGGGGCATCTTAAGACTCCCACATATGGTTCACCCCTGAAAAAAAGTCTTGAAAAAAAGTTCTGATTCTGCCTTTCTGAATTAATCGTATCGAAAAGATAAAGTTGCTAAGGGATATTCAATCAGCACTTCTGAGAGACACTTTCAAAAAATATTCTCTTATTCTAATTTAGAATCGACCTTTGTAATATTAGCCAAGGTCTTTGGAAATGTGTCCTCCACATGAGGCACTTATCTCCAAAAAAGAGATGCGGGCAGTGTCTGTCATGGACACTGAGGCAGTATAGAACCATTTCTATATGGGGGTTGGAACCAGACCATGTCCCAGATTAATATCAGTTCTGTACCTTCAGGGTTGATCTGGGGCTCGAACCTCTCCGACCTGATGTCTGGGAGGTCACGGGGAGCCAGGCTCCAAACCCCCACTCCCTCTGCTGCCCCTGCTGCCATGGCAACCCCCAGGGCGGTGGTCTCCGGCATGCACGGCCTCACTGGAATCATATGGTGACAACCATAGGTTAACATTAATTCACTAGCAGAGTATACTGATATTTAGAAAGGTATTTCACAAGTAAACTGTTCAAATTTTACTTGGGCTAGCACATTTATGAAAATGTGTGTGTGTGTGTGTGTGTGTGTGTGTGTGTGTGTGTGCCCCTACCAACGGGAATGCATAGGATGTCGGCCTGCAGTTGCATCAGCAGTCTGTTGGTTGTCATCCCACCGTCCACCTTCAGCTCTTTGAGAGGGAACCCACTGTCCTGGTTCATGGCATCTAGGATCTAACAGATCACAAACTCACTAGAACCCATCTAGGATCTAACAGATCACAAACTCACTAGAACCCATCTAGGATCTAACAGATCACAAACTCACTATAACCTATCTAGGATATAACATATCACAAACTCACTATAACCCATCTAGGATCTAACAGATCACAAACTCACTTTAACCTATCTAGGATCTAACATATCACAAGCTCACTAGAACCCATCCATGTGATCATAAACTCACTAGAACCCAGCTAGGATCTAACAGATCACAAACTCACTAGAACCCATCTAGGATCTAACAGATCACAAACTCACCCAATCTGGTTCTAAAAGATCACAAACTCATTAACCTCAACACAGGCTCTGTTGTTCTAACACACAACTCCATTATTAGCCACACACGCACACACACACACCTCTCTGGTCTGAAAAGCGACAGCTTCCAAGGCAGCGAAGGCCAAATGCTTCCTGTTGGTGAACTGGGTCAAACCACATATTATCCTGGGTAGAAAGGTTGGTTAGTAAGTCACACTAGAACCTTTTGTGAGCAATTTGGCTGAAGGCTAAATCCAATGAAATGCTGACTCAGTGGAATTTCAGAAGTTTGATTGTCAGAGAAAGGCAAACTTTTTTTTTAAGATTTTAAATTTCAAATCATTAAAAGTAATTATTGCTGTCAGTGGGCAATGCACTGACAATTTGACTGTCATGATAGGATTGCTTTCCCCACCTTTAACATTCCAATATCCAAAGGGAAGTAGACAGAGAGAGAGAGGACTCACCCCCGTGCACTGGGTTCCCAGTAAGGAGCATAAAGCCCGGAGAATGCTGGAACAAAGTAACAGCCGTATGCTGTGCCAACTGCCGCCGCCAGCTCCTCTAAGGTCAGAGGAAGTTATATACAGTCACAGTCAAAAGTTTGGACATACTTTCCCATTGACTTGCATGGGAAGGTGTTTCCAAACTTTTAGCTGGTACATATATGTAACAACTATTCAGTATCACACATGATAAAACAGCTTCTGTATGTGTGAGGAGGTCATATTTCAGTTATACAGCACCACACATAATATTTGAACGGAAAATCACGTTATAAGAATTATGCCTAAACGTTTGTACCTATCTCCTGGGTGTGCTGGACAATTCCCAGGTTGTCCCTCAGCCACCTCACCACAGCTCCAGCTATCGCTACCGAACCCTGGCAGGACACACCACAGCCATTCAAACATCAGCTCGAGAACAGCTCGAACCGATCAGAGGCCAGGACATTATTTTCACACACAAAGACAAACCTCCAGAGCGTAATAGGTTGGCTGATCCTTCCCCAGTTTGTAGGCAACTGTGGTCAGTAGGCCGTGGGCTGACAATACAGGCTGGACAGGAAGCAGCACCAGATTTGGACAAACATCAGGATCATTCACCGTGAATTGCAAACTGTTGTGTTCCTTCTTGTGACACATAGCCGTCGAGGGAACATAGTGAGACGAACAGGCTTACCTTCGTCCCTGTATTGCTTAAGAGGAAACAGCCAGTCCCACAACTTGACAGGAAAAACACATAACAGAACACAGAGTCAATAAGCAGACAACGGACCCTGTGTCAATGTGCTCTCTTACTGATTGGCCTCGGGTCTACACTCCTATATGGGATGACATATTTTACATTCTAACGATTGAAAGGAACCTTAAAACCACACAGGTTTAACACACACTAAATGCCCCAAAATAACCAGCAACATGGAAATGCATGTTCTATGAACAGACACAGACTGTTTGTAAGATGAAAAAGAATGGCTAAGGCACTGAAAATCACATAACGCTAACTTCTACAAGCCGATGCAAAATAACAATCAGTAATCATATTTGGTGTCACGATCTAGTTCTTAAGTGATTGGGTAGCCAAGCTGGAATAAGAGGTCTTACGTGTTTTTGGCCTGACCTTCCTGAAAGCACATCTGTCCAAGTAGTGCAGCTGATTGGTCACCTAAGCACTGTTACATGCACAGGATAAGAAGAGTCAAATAACTAATAGATGCCCATCACCAACACTTCCATTCGGACCATTAATCACAATCATGCTCAAGTTTTTCCCCACTAGTGTTTACATGGTCGTTTTAATGATTCCTTCTTTTGATAAATAGTCAGTTAACTTCATACCATTCCATTTGCACTACAAAACAAATGCCAAATGTTGCAGTCCATTCTATGTTAGCACTTTGCATTTTGAGCATTTCTGACTGAAAAAAACATATAATGCACAGTGCCATGGCCATTGCTCGTTGGTGAGGTTGTTTGTACACTTATACCAAGGATGAAGGATTATAGAGGGAGCCAGAGGCTGTGAATTCCTTATTCAGATGGATTATACTGGATTTGATGCACCCTTTAGCTATACTCCTATCTTTTGGGGTCTACCCACTCCAAGTTAGGAAAAGTAGGGTTCCGATAGGGGACATTTTAATAGAGTGGAATGCAACCAAATACTTTTTTTTACCTCCTAAAACTGCAACAAAAAAAAAAGAACCACAGTCCCATCAATCTACGACAAACAAACCTGCACACTGCCTTGAACACACTAGCTTGGTATTCTAATCAACAGAGAGCATTGGCACAATGCCCTCTCATGACGCGACAGATTTTAATTGTTCCTTTCTGTTTTTTCAGGTCAGGGAGATAGAGGGAGGAGTTCTAGGCCATGGGAGTTGTACAGCAAGTCCAGTGGATTAAATTAATAACTTAAGTTGTGTTGTAAAGATTGGCACTGTTTAGAAATTGTGTTTGCTTATTATAAGACTGCCTTACCCCTGAAATTGGGACCCCAGCAAGTGATCCAGATGTCTAGGAGAGGGAGGACAAGAACAGGAGACGATGTTTAGACTATGACAGGTAGAAACAGATTAAGAGTACTTCATAACACAACCCCTCCTTCCCTCCCCTTGTAAGAATCAAACCACCACAGTGTATTGAACGTAACATTCTACATTGGTAAAATGGTGTGTGTGTGTGTGTGTGTGTGTGTGTGTGAAGTGACAGGGGAAACTAAGGAGCCACAGCATTCTTTCCACTGAGTAACTGAGATGGCCTAGCGAAAGACGACGGTCCAACAATAGATTTAACTATTTTGCTGACAATATACCAAAACATCTGGAGGTCACTATGGGCTGCAGATTAAATGACCAGACAATAAATAAAACACTGAGGAACCCTTTTCAACCTTGAGGTTATGAGTTGGCTTAAAAATTAACGTTTAGCCCTGGGTCAAGGTGCAGCACAGGCTAAAACCAAGACCAAAGACCAAAAGCAAAAAATACATAGAAATATTAGCAACAGTACTAATATACAAATTTTTTGACTTTGACTTTTATCACATCAATTAGGAGCACTCAAAAGATTAGCTATGTTTATAGGGGTGTTAGGAGAGGCTCATTAGCATTTCCTGGGAAGCACGATATTTTATCAGGCACGATAATTTAGATTGTTTATTGTGGTTTCAATAAAGTTTTATACATTCCTTCTATGGAAATGATAAGATCAAAATGTAGGCCGATTACCTTCCTGTGCACTAAAGCAAAGGAAGAAAGACAGACACTTAGGACTTCAGAAAGACAGACTTTTCTCAAACTATGTTTACCATATAGCCGTATATTTCTGAAGAGCTTCTCACTGTGGGGAGGATTTCCATCGGGACGTCAAAGTACCTACAACCAACCAATCAATAAGTGATATTTAATTTACATAGTGTGTGTGTGTGTGTGTGTGTGTGTGTGTGTGTGTGTGTGTGTGCGTGTGCGTGCGTGCGTGCGTACGTGTGTGTTTACATGTGTGTGGTAACAATGTCACTACATGCAGAGTTCAGGGTCCCATTCCAGGGTGTGGATGTTGAAGAGCATGGTCCGGCTGGCATTGGACACGTCTGTACAGTGGATCCCCCCGCTCCGACCGCCAGTCAGGGACTGTGGGGGTGGGGGGGTAAGCATAGACAACCGCCACGTCATTCATATGACCCTTTAAATAGTTTACACCTTTGTGACTATGACAACCTAAATGACGTTGTGACTTTTAACTGTTTGAAATAAAGCGCCGACAGTGTGATGGACAGGAGTCAGGATGGGGCGCCTACCCAGATAATCCAAGAGTCCACCGTGCCAAACATGGCCCGTCTGCTCACAACGGCCTGGCGGACCTCCTCCACGTTGTCCATCAGCCATCGCAGTTTTACGGCACTGAAGTAGGTGCTGATGGGTAGACCAGTCTTGTGCTGGGAAGATAGGTGGATAAAAGCTTCAACAACAGGATTATAACTCAATATCAAACTACAAAATTGCCTAATTGTAGCCACCTTTTGACAACAGTTTCATGACAGTTTGCATAAGTAAGCATAAGTAAGCCAAGAAAAGGTGCAGGAGCTTTTGAAAAAAAAGTACTATTGACAGCACTGAGAGAGAAAACGTGTATCTATTGGGCACAAACACAAAAGGTTACAAGTAGTTACTTCATCTCACTTGGAGGTGATTTTTGTTCCTGCCTGGCGTCTTGTTGATGAGCCCTTCCACAGTGGACTGTGTGCGTAGATCCAGCCAAACTATACATTTGCACACAAGTATAACACAAACACAAATTACTTTCTCATTCCAGCAAAATAGGCCTCTGTGGTTTTCTCAGGAACTAGCAAAAGGCTTGGCTACTGTGAGAATGATTTTCACTAAACCATTTGATCTTGTATGCTGTTACATTGATAGGGAACCGGGTCAAAAAAATATGCCGCAATTCCTTCCAGTCTTGCAGCGTGAAGGCGGTACTGACACTACGTGAATCTAAAGTGTGCTGTGGTTTTTCCTACAAAGCCCTGGCCTGACACACCGCCAGTGGGTCCACTCACCAATGGCGTTGTAGAGGGGCTGCCCAGTCTCTTTGTCCCACACCAGAGTCGTCTCTCTCTGATTGGTCACTCCCACAGCTGAGGAAACAACAACAAAGCAGACGCTTATTCTCTCCACCTGAAGACACCCACTTTTCCCTCTATGCCCCAGTCAACAGCTGGGAAAAGGTTGAAATTCCCCAAGGCTGACGCACCTTTAATATTGGAGACCTCCACGTTGAGATGGCCAAGTTTCTCACAGGTCCTCTCAATGCACTCGTAGACTGAATCCATGATCTCCTTTGGGTCCTCCTCCACCCATCTGAGTTGACAAACACACAGGCACGCACGCACACGCACACGCACACACACACACACACACACACACACACACAAACATTTTATTCTGTGGTCACCATCATGACCCAGCTGTATCAAAGAACATGTGATAGTGGGGGGGTTCCTTTGGGGCAGACATGTGACCATCTTCTTACATTAACTGGGATATGTAAAAACTAAATTTAGTTTCTGTTATGCGTTTAAAGGTTTCTCGGGCGTTCATGCCATCTCACCCCTCTTTAGGGAAACTCTGGCGGATCTCCACCTGGTGGTGATAGATCTTCTCTGCTGTTCTAGCATTGAATATCTGCAAAAGGAGAGATGGAGAGAAGAGGCTGATTGTAGTTCCACTTGTCAGAAATAGGAAGATCTAAGATGGGGCACCCCGATTGCCTCATAGACTCTCTAAACAGTCCCTGTCATAACAGTCAGTTAATGAGCCTTCGAGAAGTCTGCATATTGACTAACGATTTCCTCCAGCATTTGTTCAATACTTGTCCCACTAGTTCTAAGTAGTAGCCATGCCAGTACAACTTTGATAGGCAGGAGTGTGCCGTATACATTTATTATCTAAACGGCATCTGCATTTCATGATTACAGTACACATTACACAAACAGGGAAATATTGATGTTTACTTTCAATGTTCTAACAATATTATAAAAACACTCCATGGTAATATTTAACTTCCTGTTAGAACATTTCACAGAAAACTTTACTTTTAAGAGCACATTATAGAAAAATAACATGCTATAGAGGCCACACAGGTCTAATGTGTGTGACCATTGTAATCACACCTCCAGTAGGAGAGTTCTCTAAGTCGATAGTAACTTAGACACTTCTCACACAGAGCTTTGATCCCAAACCCTAACCTGGCATCGCAGTAAAGACCCATGTAACAACTGTAATGGTCTGCTTCCACACACCTAGTGTCTTAGACATTTCCTTGGAAGTATTCGCCATTAGAATGGTACTAAAACAGCTTTAAACCTATTATAAAGTTCTGCTATGCCACTCATAAACGAGATAAAGACATAATCTAAAGATTCAGAGATCTAAATCATTTCAACAGAGCGGTTTTACGAGTCTTCTTCCAATCCACAGACACCACATATAAAATCTATGGAGGGAGGGATCTAAGAAAAGGCCTGTCAACAATATTGACAGAAGGGGATAAGAACAAGACGTGAACCCTGTTCTAGGTAATCAGGAATCTGGGTCTCTATCCAGCATAAACATGAACCTTGTAGTTCACCACCTTTTACACCAGCTACAGTCCTGGTCATACATATCAGTGCCATCGCAGTTTTTTTAAACTGTATTTGGACTTCATATTTCTCTTTATTTCTATTTTGAGACCATGGATTTGTGCCTTAAATTTTACAATACCTTTTGAGAGAAATGGCAATGTCAACATTATTGCCCCAATAGACTAAATATAATTATCTAAGAAAGTTCAGCATTTGGGCAAAAATACTGCCATCAACTGTTTCCTGTTTCACTGGATCAGCTTTCGGGCACCTTTCTAACAGAATAAAAATATGATACAGCAACTGTGACACTTATCTCAGATTTTAAGGCTGCCTTTTCTCCAACGCAATGGGATTTTAATCTGAATTTATTGCTGGTTAAGGAATATTCCTACGTTTTGTCTTGTATCATTGCTGGAAGCTTTTATTTTGTGTGTAGGGTTATTGTTTTGCTGGAGGACCTGTGATATTCGACGGATACTCATCTGTCTGACACTTGATCCAAGATGTCCGAATTATCCCTAAATATTATGATGCCAAGCACATGTTAAAGGCGCCTAGGGCTAAAGCCAGCCCAGCCATACTTGAATATCAATGAAACAACAATGTTGGACTGTAGAAAAGGTGCTCTCTTTTCACAAGTCTACATTTGGTTTCATCTGAACATTGAGATTAAAAACTCTTCTAAAAGTCCCTGTGCATGTCTCATCTTTCAACAGGACACTGTCTCTGAATGAAATTGGTTCGGTAAGCTGTGTTTTGGCAGAGGGGAACTCCTTGTGATACAACTCCCTTGTCATTGAATTGGCAAAGAATTGCATAAATGCAACTATTGTAATTTACGGTCAGCTAGTTTGGCAGTTGATCCAGACTGTTTTGTCCTGCCTTGTTGGATTAAGTTCTCTCTGGCAGGCAGGTCAAGGAATGTTTTCTGTGAGTCTAAAACTTCCTAACAAGTAAGAACACAACATTACAGTACAAATAGGTACCTCACTACCTGGTGATTCACTTTGTAATCATGAGAATATTAATCATGCAGCTTATTTTCCCTTTCTCATCGCCCTTTGTTGCACACATGCAGTGCTATAAAACAGGGGAAGAAGTACTTTCCTCCATTCACACAGGAAGAATATTTGTTTTACATTTTCAGCCATCTGCATAGTTGATTTAATTTTTTTAATTAAGAGGTATTAGAAAACGCAAGAATCTATTTGCTAAAAGTTTGACCATGACTGTGAGCTGCATCACAGAGACCTTTGGCCAGCTCACGTTAGCCTGTAAACTTAAACCTATCATTTGTCAATATTTGTATGGCCCATTCTAAAACATGTATGGAACTGGTTTAATCTGGACTGTCATGCAATTACAATTATGCTGGCTAAATTACCAAGACTCTCGTTGAGCTGGTCCCCTGGTCAATTGCTATGACGAGTGGATCCATTCTGATCCAATGTTCTCAGCCGCTCTTGTTTGAGGTGATGTAACAATCTTGCTGTTGTAAGTACTGCTATTGTAGGCTACGTTCCTCAGTAGATTTAGTTTGACTTACAAAAGTTCTTCTGTTACCAAATGCCGGCTGGTGTCTGCTCGTACGCATAAAAGAAACCAAAAACGGTCACGTCTGTTTAACCCAGACGTCAGAAGGAGTAGCCCTAGTGTTGCCCAATCATATAAGGGGGCACGTCCAAACAAACGAAGGCCAGTCGGTTCTCTCGAGTCATTCATTCACTAGACCAAGTGAGCGTAAAGTCGGGTGTTTTGGTGTAATTGCTTTCAAGCGAACTGGGTCTCTCGAAAGTTAAAACCCTTCTGTAAAGCTATTAACAAATAAGAACAGGATCACTTTCGGTTTGTCTGTAAAACCGGAATAAATCAAATTGCAGACACATCAGGAAAAGAAAAGGCACACAGGATTGTGCTTACGATCTCCACACTAGGGAGAAAGTACTCATTTACTTGTATTTTTTCAGTAGGGCCTGAAATAGACCGGAGCTTTATTTAGCTCTCAACTGCCGATGACAACTGTGAAATGTTCTCAGGTTTGAGACACAGTATGCCTTGGCCTACAAGTGATTATGGTGGAGATGTGAGCTCACGAAAGTCAATCGTTGTAAATCAGCTGGTCTATTATAGCCTTGGCCTACTTACTGTTTAAATCTGGCTGTTGTCTAGTGTCACTAGATTTTCTCATATGTGAATCTAATTGTTTTCTACTCTGTTAACCCATTTTTGATAACTGTGAAAATAAATACTGAACTATAGTCGGTTTTAGTGGGGGAAATGGGTGTGACTGCATGACCAATAAGCATGTGATGTGTTTTTGTGTGACTAATAAACCATTGCGGTTTTTCTGACCTACAAGCAGTTGCTACGTTGTTGAGACTCCTGACAAACAATATTTTTTAATTTAGTATTATAATTATTTTTAAACATGTATTTAACTAGGTATCATTAAAAAATCTATTTTCCAGTAGAGACATGGCAACCAAAAAACATGGAATTCCGACTGATAACGTAAATTCAGACATTTTCAAAAAATTCACATTTTCCAGTCGTTAGATCTATAAGTCCTATACAGTCCTTTTAAACTGTCCTTCAATTCTCCCAGTGAGACCAGATCTTGCGGTCTAAGATGTGTTGTAGTTCTTTCCACATGAAGGGGCCGCAAACATTAGAACAACAATCCTTCCCAATTTCGTTCTGGCCTCATCACCGCAATCCAGAACAAGCATAAAAGTTGCAGCGACAAATTTCATTTTAGCTTTAAAAGAGAAACAAGACTTTTGTTCCTAAATAAAAGGCCAATTTACATTTTTTTTTCACCAGCTGCTGAACATGAAGCGTAAAAGAAAGAGTCATCTTATAAGAATCCAATATGTTGATAAGAAGACACTGCCTCTGCCCTGAAAAAGTTATAATAGGTGAAGGATTAAGGGACTTTTGGCTTGAGTTAGTAAACACCACCACCAACTTTTGACTGCTCACCATTTAAGACACGTTTCCGTTTACTAAAGTGCAATTGCTAAATACTAAAAGCATGTTTTAGGTTTTTAAAAGCTGTGTTTAGAATAGTAGTTCAAAAGTAAATGACCGGATCATCGGCAAAGAATTTGAGTGTTGCATCTGACACATTTTGACCAAGATTAGATATAAGGATAGGGCAAAGTACAGATCCCTGGGGAACACCTTTGCAGACTGCACATTCGATTCGTGAATATGAAATTGGGTGCACTGAGATAATTTAGATCATTTCCAAACCACCCAACTGCATTATCAGAAAACCCTATTAAACAGTCTTTTAAAGTTTTAAAATGTGATGATCAGTTGTATCAAATGACTTGGACAGATCAATTAACAGTGACACTGTGCTGCTCCTACAGCTCCTCGTTCACTCTCATAGGGAACTTGAGGAGTGAATGTAATAAGGGAAAGTACCTCTATAGCTTTGTTAGAAGAGCTGTGTCCCTTTGACACGCTGTGTCAGCAGAACTGTGTTTCAATGAAAAGCTGTGCCAGAAAAGCTGTATACCAATAAAAGTTGCTATATGTCGAGACACTCAAGAATTAAGTATGACTGAGTTCGAGTAGTAAGCAACGGGTTTTAATATCTGGTGATGTACAGTACTGTGCAAAAGTGTTAGGCAGGTGGTGTTGTTTTGAAAGTAAAGGGTGGTCACACGAAATATTGATTTGATTTAGATTTTTCTTCTTTTCATTCACTTTGCGTTTTGTTGATTGATACTACCAAGATGCTGCAATATAAACAAACTTGTTTAACACGAGTTTGTCTCTTTATTGGATTTGTAAAAAAAAAATCCATTATAGAAAGACAGTATAGGCTATACCTAATCATTCGAAAAGTAAGCACAGAAGCTCATCCAAAACGTAAAAATAATGTTACTCACAACAACAACAACAAAAACATATGGTAGAATTCTACCTTTCACAAAATATGGGTGAATCGTCCATTTCTTCGATTGAGTACAAAATTATTTTATGCATATATGTATGGTGTGCAAGTTCAAGAGTGTTGGTTTCCTTACACTGAATGCAGTGATCCATCTAAATTACCGTAGACCGTCCAGTGCAACCTACTTACACAAAGCTATATCTGGCAATCTGAGTTCAACAATTGTCTTTCCAAAAGAGCCATAACAAGTTAATTAATTCATGTGGGTTTTCCTTGTGTTCCTAGGTTCACACACAGCAATGGCAACCTGTTCCCATTGTTGTTAGATCTAGCTACCCGTGACCCACTCCAGCCAGATCTGGCAAAAAGTCCCTTGCTTAGCCTTATGATGGCGCCAAACGCGCATTGGCTCAGGACAGAGCAACTCCGATGACGCAGTACCAGTGAAACAAAGTTGGGTCTTGCTGTGAGACTGCAACAGCATTCCCTGTGTGTGTACATGCCAAACCTTTCACCCTGCAGAGGTACATATATCGCATGTCTACTCTCTCTTTTTATCCATCTCTCATTTAGTTATACTCTTCTTGTATCGCTCCCTCTCGAGTCGGAAACGGGTTTGAACAAGGTGTCGATGTTTATTTGTTTTGGAGATATTTGGAAACAATGCATTTAAGTTATGTCGTTATCCTATGAGATGGAGAAGATTTCAACGGAGGATGATTATGTGGATTCCGGAGCAGAGACGGGCGGGTAAGTCAAAGTTTAAAAAGTAAGCAGGGTCGACGATTCTTTGATCATTTCCATTTAACTGAAAATGTTTGGTCCCTACCTTGTATTTTCTACGTGAAAAACAAGTAGGCTATTATCGCCAGTATGTTGTATGAACTTTTCAAACCATATATAACAGTATGCAAAAAGTCTGCACAATGTAATTTGTAAAAGAGGCTCACTTTTTTATCTAGTGAAATATGCGACAGTTCCATCTGGCATTAATTGTTATAATGTGTGGTGCATCTGCCACACCAGATTAATCCTAAATCTTCTCTGGAAAGTAGCTTCTTAATCACTAACACATTTTGGTAATGAGAGTGCTTTACTTGAAGCCCCACTAAACTATCAGGTTAATGCTTTAGACTATCTTGATACTGGGATTGTAACAATGCTTTATAGCTATATTGTACACTCTGTTTTCAGCTTCTGAGCAATGATGCCTCCAAATTTGCTTTTCGGTATGTCGCAGATTACCTTAGTTGAGTAGTAGTCTGTACCCGTTTAATCTGTGCTTTGTGTGCTACATTTGTGTCTTGTGTATTCCTATGTGTTGGTTTCGTGTACATCCATGAAAACATGTTTGAATGGTGTTTGATTAAACTATTGCAACATTCATATAGGCCTACATCTCTTACCTAAACAAGTTTCATACGGTAATGCAAATATTTAAATATATACGTATATATACATAGTGTTGTTGAGATATTTACTCTTTTGCGCTGTCTACCTAGGAATTCTCAGAAAGTAGAAGATGGTTTTTAATGTAGGAGACAGGGATATTGTGATCTGGGAATATTTTGTATGCCTTTTCCGGTTTAATAGGCTATAAAGCCAACAGGTTTTCCTAACTTAGATGCTGAACATATAGTTGTTACTTTTTGTCTGCCTAAGCACTGCTTTATTAAAACACAAAGGGGCATGCCAGTCATTATCTTAATATTTAGTCAAAGGGATTGCTTCTGAGTAGCCTATTTGCTGTCACCACAGGTACGGTGGGCCTACAACAGAAAGTTTAATCTAAAGTAGTTTTGCCAGTCAATTCATAGATGGGAGTGTCTTAGGTTTAGCTGAACTAAACTCTGGCATTTATCTTAACGGAAACCCATATCTCAACCTGTATATGACATGGGAAACCTGAGGGCTGATGTAAAGGGGGAAAGTAGGGACCTCCCACTAGTAAGCCGACTCTCTCTCTCTGTCCTGTCCTGGACCGCATCCTCCCTGGAATTTCTCTTTTCCTCTGTCTCTGTTTATCTCCTGCTCTGCTGATTTTCCACATTATTTTTCTCTTCCGTTCTGTCTCTCCTACTTATACCCTCACTGTCTCTCCCTCTTGACTACGCAGTACACCATATTAATGTGGGCTATAGTTGACTTATAGTTTATCTACTATATAGTATGCCAAGTTAATATAATGTATAATACACCACGTTGATATTTAACATTGTTTGAGATAATCTACTTCTACTATATTGCACACCTTACAATGTACTATATAGTTCACCATTTAGGTCTACTATGTAGTTCATCCTAGTACGTGAATCTGTCGTACACTATACATCTACTGTATAGTTCACCTTATTAATCCACTACATCATACACCACATTCATTTAATTACAGTCCACATTTTGGACTATTTAGTGAAAGTTTACAGCTGAGCAACTCCCTCTTTTAAACGAAACTCAGCATGCATGACTGGCTGCTGTTGATTCAAGCCACAGTTTTGCTTATTTGCTTTGGCGAGAGATGAACCAATGTGGTGTGTTTATGTGTTTCAGCCAGAGTGGTATCGTGAGATGTTAACCGGCGGCCAAGCTCCCCCCGAGAGCACTCAAACCCACCCCATGCCTTAAAGACTCATAAACCTACAGCGCCCCACGACCTCCTTGCCTCCCTTACGTCTTCTTGTCTGTCCTCAGTGTTTGGATGATTTAGTTCCTGCTACCTTTTTGTGTTAATCACTTTACCCCAGTCATCTTTACGTTCTCCTTTCTCTCCTTTTCCCTTCTCTGTTTTGTTCGTAGGTAACTCATGACGGCTGTTTGTCAGTAGCTGCTTATGTAATTTAGTCTTTTTAAAATATATTTCCACATCGGCTCGTTTTATCTCCCACTGCTCATTAGCTTGTTAATGCGTATTAGCCTGATTGGTAACCTCCTGTAATCAGCAGTCATAAAGCGAGTTTCCGCCGGCCTTATTGGTTTAGAGAGGCACAGTGAAAGGCTGTCTCGGTGTCAGCTGATGCCTGGGTTCAGGTGGTCCTATTCTGGATGGATAGAAAGCAGGTTTACTTCAGGTTATAATACTGGCTTTTGGGTCCATGGGACAGTACTACCACCATTTGCCAGTTATAAGCATCTAAAAGCATTAATTTGTGTTAGTGTAATTGACCGGTAATTGGTACCCTTTTCTGTGTTCCTGGAAGGTGTGTGTGCGCATCATCATTATTATGTCCAAAGTGAAGCTGAAATCCAGCTTAGATGGCCTTGAAAATCAGCTTGACCCCAAATTTCCTTGGAAGAGTGGAAGCTTAAGGTTGATCCTACTGAGTGTGTATTTCACTTTCATTGGTTCTTTTTGAAAACCTGTAGAACTGTAAGTGCTTGTGTGAGGCTGTGTGACAGAGAAACCAAGGGACTCCTTTATGTTCTCTAGAATGATGAAATAATGCCATGGTATGATTGTATATGTCATTGTTGGTGGCACACACAAACCTCCCCTTCCTATACCCTAATTAGATACAAAACAGACTCCTGCCCTACCACCATATTGGAGTAAAAGCTTTGAAACCATAGTTCATCTGGAAGAACACTGGAATAAACCCCATTTAGTCTTGAAGAACACAACTGAATATTATTATTTGTATGTTATTAATTCTCAGTTTTGGTTCTCATTCCTTCTCAACCTGTCTCTAACTTCTCTTCTTCTCTCTGACACCCTCCCTCCTCACTGTCCCCTCCTGTTTGACTTTGTCTATCTTTCTCTGTAGGTCTGATTACAGTCCCATGTCCACAGCCAGCAGTAAGTCAACCAACAGCAACATGAAACACCTCCAGGAACTAGTCATCAATGGAAACACACATACACTAACACAAACACACACACACACTAACACATACACACACATGCACACACTGTTTTATCTTATAAATACAAGCTCATAGAACGATGCACTCTCTAACAGATGGACAAAACAAAAAACCTTCAGATAATTTTTTCCAGGGTTACATTAATAAATATGGACCCTGAATAGTTACAGTGAGCGATTCCAAAATATTTGCTGTTTTGCTTTACATTTTGTGTCATAATGAGGCAAAAATGTACCTGTCTCCATCACGCAGTGATTATTTCCCTTGCCTGATACAATCAAGCAAAGTATGGACAAATACATTATTTAGAGACATCCCAGAATAGTTGCAAGATCAATTTGGAAGTTGACATATCTATTCTATTCCAACTTTAGATAACGAATATTGTACCTACACGTGAAAAATGTCAAGTAATTAAAACCAATAACCACAATATCTGTTTCTGTAATTCCGTAATAGAATAAATGCCAAGGTTGATGGCTGAGTTATTCTTATTTAGCTTTATTCCTTTTTTACTACGAAAAGCACATATGCAGGACACACATAAAAGCATTGCATGAAAGACACAGTTTGAAATGCACTGCAGCAAATTATTTAGAAATATGTTTTGCGGGTAACGTTTTCAGAAAATAACCAGAGTTAAGGGCCAGCTAGGAAACGTCTGGAGGAACGTGCTTTGTACTAAATTGTGAAATGATCTGTCTTTATTTCAACCATATAGTGTATCTGTGTCTCAAACGGTTAGATTAAGACTGCCATTGTTTCAACAATTCTTGTCAAACCCTGTGTATCTAAGCCATTTTTCCATGAGCTGTGAGTGGCATCTTTGCTTCTCATAAGAACAGAGAGGAACGGTCTCTGCCTCTGTGTGTGGGTGTGGGACCTGACATTTTCCCCAGCAGGGTCACCAGGCCCAGGCCTTTCACAATGGCAGGATTATATCCAATATTAGCCCCTTAATCCAGGAAGTAGCGTTATCCCCTGCACCCACTGCTCAGGAAGTGCAGGGCCACAGACACACACACACACACACACACACACACACACACACACAGATCAAGAGGCCGCTGTGTTTTTGGTGTGTGTCTCCTCTCTATCTGATCTGTCTTGGCCCAACATTGTCTATGTCTCTGCCAGAGGTCAGGGTGGGAGCAAACACTCATTCAGACCCACCCCAAAACACAGACACACACACACACACACACACGTACATACACACGTACACACACAGACAGAGAAAAAGATGGATACACAAACACATTCACACAAATAAAGACAACCAGAAATATAAACAGCAGACCCACACAGTCCCTCATGATTCCTGAACACTGACTCAGACAGAGACACAGACTGAAAGTGCAGTAAGGTACAAGGTCTTCTTCCCTCTGAAACAGAGGAAAACGGCGAGTGAGAATGGGGCGGAAGAAAAAAGGAGAAAGAAAAAGAGGGTTTAAGAGTCTGAAAGGAAGGGACCTATTTACAGTGGGAAGCTTGTCAATTAGCTTCAAGTGATTAAACCCTTGCTCTGTAAATGCACTTCTCTCAAGGTGTCAGTGTCTGTGCAGCAGACGGACCATGCACTGTCAAGCTGCTGGAAGAAAGCAGGAGGATAGACAGACATTTCAAGTTGCCGTGGCAACACATGACTGGCCTTTCTAAAGGTGAATTATTTAATAAGAAATGTACTTTATGTGGAGCTACAGATGTTATTGTGTTTAAGAAGTGGTTTAGTGTGTGCATGTGTGTGTGTGCGTGTGTGCGTGCGTGCGTGAGTGCGTGCGTGCGTGCGTGCGTGCGTGCGTGCGTGCGTGCGTGCGTGCGTGTTTGTGTGTTGGGTGTTGTAGATGTATAGAGGAATTTAACCCCTGATCTCCCCCTAGCCCTTGGTCTGCTGGCCATACCAGAGGTAAGCTGACTGGAGCCAGACAGACAGACAGACAGACAGACAGACAGACAGACAGACAGACAGACAGACAGACAGACAGACAGACAGACAGACAGACAGACAGATAGAGCCAGACGGACACACAGGCATAAAGCTGAGCAGCAGAGGTCACACAGTGGCCAACAGACCTACTGACTATATGGCTTCCTCACACATCCTCTATTGGTCCCAGCAGGCCGCCTGTCTGACACTTCTCCTTGACCCTACACGCTTCAGTGTTTATAGTGTGAGTAGTCCTATGCACATTTGTATAATTTTCATGTATGTGTGTGTGTGTGTGTGTGTGTGTGTATATATGTGTGTGTGTGTGTGTGTGTGTGTGTGTGTGTATGAGTGTCTATGTGTGATTGAGAGAACCATGGGCCTCTTGTCAGAGTAATGAAAGCCTCTGGGTGGAGGGGGAGATGGAAGACAAACAGCGGGGGTCAATCGGATCAACACACTGAGATCAGAAGAGAGACCGATACTGGCCTGTGATTAAGACACGGAGCAAGGCACACAAATGCCAGAATGAGGAAAATACTTCATGCACACTTACGAAAACTCCACTTACGTGTATCTTAAAATTACAGAGACTTATGCCAAACATGCACACAACAGAATAGGTCTCCATTACGTAAAGAGATGAGAAACACAAACTCAACGGGGAAACGAATCAGAGCGCTTCAACGTTAAGCTTATTGAGCCTGTCATTGAGACACGAGCAGTCCTTCTAGTCAGGAACGACAGCTGAGTCAGAGGTGGGGGCTTTAAAGGATCAGTCAATCACAAACAGATGGCAGGAGTGGAAAGAGAGAGATTAAGAGGAGCATACAAACTCAGTCTCACGTCGGCGGTCAAAGAAGCAACCCAACGAACTCGTCTTAGCCTTGCACTAGACTGCTTTATTTCTCACAGGTTGTCTCAACAAACAAATAGTGGCCAGTCAACACAGAAATGAGTGTCCATCTAAGCTACTAAAGCCCAAGTTTTGATATGACGGGCAGTGTTGATGGAGGCCTTGTAAAAGGAGCCCAGACTTGGTGTCTGGTCAGTGGTTATACACACTGTAAAGACTTATGGTGAGGTTAAACACACCGTTGAGGTTATACACACTAAAGACTTATGGTGAGATACTACAAAAAACCAATTTTATTACGTTTTAATAGGGGTGACCCCAAATAGCGGACTATTAGACAGTTCCTCCCAAAGAGCCTTATTCGAGTGCCAATCTCACAGTCAAAGCTTCGCAAAATGTGGAGAAGAAACAAGGATCATTCCATTCCGTCTATTTGGGGTGCTGAATGTCGGATTTTACATAGAATTGCTTGGTTTCGCCCAATAAATTGTGATATATAGCCTATTTTAGTATAAATGTCAGCTTATTAATAAACATAATAATGATTTGACAATCAGTTCACAATAGGCAAGACTTGACCAATCAGATTCGACTAGGTCAATTCTTAGTCTGGGACTCCCCTAGATGTCAGTGTACTTGATGTTATCTCCAGTGTTCTAACCCTACACCAGACTTTAACAAACGGAGACACTGAGTGTCTCCCTGTGTTAAGTGGCTCAGAGATACTTTCCAAAATGGCACACCTGCCCACTCTGAAACAATAACAGCGATATCATCTTACCTACCAAGCCATTTGAAATGGAGCATGAGCTGGCTCTTTTAATTCACTTGAATGGCACCTGATACATTCAAGACCACCCACACCAGTCAAGAATGAGCAATTTCCATATTGTTATTGGGGGGGGGGGGCTAATTGTAATTGTTTTGGGGAATATATTTCCATTAGCATTTGTGCTTGTGTTTGTGTGTGTGTGTGGGGGGGGTGTGGGGGCGTGTGTGTGAGCTTGTGCAAACCTGCATTCTCCTGTAAGGTCAATTAAGAACATAGTATGGCGAGATATCCCTGCTCAAGTCCCTAATGTAGGGTTTGACTCTTCTGTGAGGTTTCACTCTGTGATCAGAGTGTGTATGTGTATATATCTGAAGGTTTGATTGTAGGTTTTAAGGGGATTTCTGAATAGGCCGTTTTTTGTTTTCAGGCCAATCGAACCCTTTTTAAATGTGCTTGACATTATCAGCCTCCAACTAAACTTCACAGGATTGATACTAAAGAGCTGTCAAAGGGACATGGATTGAACCTAATGAGATTAAGCAGTTCATGTGTGTGTGGGAGGATGTCCGTGGCCAAGCCCTTGATCCTGCTATACCCCTGTTGGTTTATAGTCCTGTCATTTAGACTCCTGGATAAAGTCAGACTAGTAACACTTGATCAAAGCTCTTGTTTAATTCCAATTTTGTGTCGGTACAAACAAACAAATCTGCACTTTAAGCGACGTTACAGATCCTTTGGTCATTTGCTTTTTCAGTTCCCCAGGGGTGGGATACATTGGGAACACTTTGCATGAAGCTGGAGGCTTATCATTTGGGAATACACATCTCCAGGGAACCAGTAGCCATGACATTCAAAAGCCTGCTTTCAACTGCCTCTGCAGTGCGGGCGATGTTTAGGGTCGGTATAACTTACAAGTCTGTGACACGTTTATCTGACCAAAGATGGGGATCCTTGCAGTGAGATCTGAACGTTGAAACAATGCTGCCTTTTGTTTCGGTAGGAAAGAGCAAAGGGACTCAAGGGGGGTGGCAGCTATTTCCTACCTGTTTTTCTCATTATGTGGCACTGGCAGTGGCCAAACGCTCTCTCTGTGCCAGCAACAAGAGTACTGTGTCCTTTCCCTCGCCCCTAAGTGCCCTCGACCTTAAGTCACAAATGAACTGGGACATGCCCCGAGGGAGAGGGGAGAGGGAGAGTGGGGGAAAGTGTTTTTTGGACGAAACAACAGTATGACGGAATTGCGGGATGAAGAGACAGAGGTAGTGTGTGTGAGGGGGAAAAAAGACAAAATTATCACTATGTAGCTTTGACGTCCTCATGTTAACGACGTCCGTTCCACATTACCTGCCACTTCCCTCAGGGGAGGTGTATCCGAGTTCAGGGGTTCAGAGAGAGCCGTCCCGCTGTGGTCTGCAACCTTCTCCTGGCCTCACTAATGATCTCCTAATGGCACTATTGAGGCTGCGCAATACACCCCATGGACCGGCTAAGTAGGGAAAGGGGAGGAAGGTGTAAGAGGGCGAAAGACGCTGCAACAGGGGACAGATGGAGAGAGAAGGAATGGGATTACCAATGAATGGTATTTTTTTGCCAAATTTCTTTTTGGCCAAATTTTTTTATCCTTTATCTTATTCTATTCCACTCTCAATTTCGTCTCCCTTTCCTCTCCAATTCCCTGCTCTCCTCTCTTCGCTTCCTTCTCCAAACCCCAAATTTACTCTCTTCTCTTCCCTGCTCAAACCCCAACTCTCTCCTCTTCATCCTCCAATCGCCTCCTCCTATCCACCCTTCCCTCCATGGAGGTGAGTTATCTATGGGCGACCTCCAGGACCCCTTCCTGGTCAGCGTCCATCTCATCGCCGAGCCAGGTCAGGGGAAGACCCTGCAGCGTGCTGCCGACGGCGTCCTGGCCTGGCTCCACCCTGAGCTCCAGCTCTTCCGTGTCTCAGAGCGTGCCCACCGTCCGCGTCCCAAACGGCCGCCCAGCAGCAGCGCCACAGCCACCAGCCAGCCGGCGCTCGCCGTCATCCTGTTCCTCCAGGAGCTGCCCGGAGGCGAGGAGCAGATGGTGACCCTCCACCGCGCCTTCCAGCACCCTCCCTGGCGCTACCACCACACAGAGAAGGTCAGCAGCGGCCGCCGCATGCTACCTCTGGCACCGGGAAGCCAGGACTTCTTCACTCTGGCCTCCGGCGGGCCGCTGTGGGCCGTGCGGCAGGTGCATTATGGGAAGGAAATAGTGCGCTTCACCATGTACTGCCGCCATGAGAGCTATGGTGATATGGTGCGACTCTACAAGATGCTCCTCCAGCGGCAGCTGGCTCAGAAGAAGGAGGACTTCTGCTTCTTTGTGGTGTATTCCAACCCCGACATGGAGATCCAGCTGTCCTTCAAGCGGTTGCCGAGGGGACAGAGTCCAGTTGTGACGGAGTCGGCCGTGTTGGAGGTGAGGGTGCGGGATGTGGGCGTTTTGGTGCCCCTGCTGCCCCGCCCTTGTACGCCCATCAGCGAGGTGCGATGGCACACCCAAGACTACGACGGAAACAAGATCTTGCTGCAGGTGAGACCTGTCCTGTGTCTTAATATTTACTTAATTCAAATCCTCCACATGGACATCCATTTATCATCCCAAATGTCCATGGGAAAGAATATGTAATGATCATGTAATAAAATTACTTTGAATGCATAAGTTACTCTTTTGGGGTAAAGTGATTGAAGTAGCCAGAGAAATGTGTCTCTGCTTTCCTTTGTGTGCTTGTGTGCAGGAGCATGTTCTAACTAGGTACAGGGTATAAAAAAGCTAGAGCTGGAAACAATTCTGCTGAAACAATATTTAGCCCCAATAGTCGTAGCAAGTTACATGGGAGGGGCCTTCAGTGTACTAGCAGGTTTTCTGAACGCTGGAGCCAAAAATAACAGCAGACTGGGGAGCATTCAGACGCCACACTGTGCAACCCCCCAGCCCTAAGTCTACTCCTGACACAGACATGGCAGCCGCCAAGGGCCACCCTGAAGGAACTTTACGCAAAGCACACACAGGTTTAATTAAAAGACCATTGGGATGCCAAAAAAATAATTGTTACATTTGAATCATGAATATTTACCTAAAAGTACTATGTTGAAGTATTTGGGTGGCTTTGCAACAACCATCAAGCCCATGTAACTTAGTGCACGGACACAGTCTCATACAGAGTGATCCTTGTTCATTGTATCAGTTCCGGAGGAAACGCCTGTCAGTGGGGTGTTAAATAAGTCCTCCTAAAACTTAAATCGGATTACATACCCCATTATCACGATTGGAAGGGCACTGGGTACCCGGTCCTGACAGCAGAGGATTAATGGGTTAATTTAACTTGACAATGGAATCCCTGGGGCACAATTACATTGGCTTTCTAATTGCTGTACAATGGAAAAAAAGTAATGTGCAGTCAGTCAAGACTGTTTCCGCACTTGGAACTTGGTCATCCCAAAACAAAATGTCCCTGCATGTCCAGCCAGACTTCCTCTGGTTTTCCTCAAGTGTCGTTAGACTGTTAATCTAATCCTCCACAGTAGACAACCGAACTTCTGGTTTCTAGGAGAGGTGACCACAGGCCTGCTCTCTGTGGGAAGCCGAAAGAGAAAAGAAAACATAAACAGCGAGGTTGAAACTGCACAGAGGTGGCGAGACAGCACACAGAAGTAGACAAACAAGAGAAACTGAATTGGAAAAAATATGGGAGTTGACAAAAAAGGAAGAAACATAGTGAGAGATTCTAGCGAGACACACACACACACCCACACCTAACAGAAAACAAACAAATAGCATATAAGAATACATTCTCAATCTTTCTCTTCCCTTCACGCACTAACACATGCATACCAATAGAGTAGCAGACATCAATTCACATCATGTCAGTACTGCATGATTGTTTGGCTCAATGGGGCATGGAATTAGTAAATCACCCACTAATCTGAGCAGGCACCCTCTCAACAAGACGTTTGGTTCATGAATTATGTATTATAATCACTCTTTATAGTTGCATTCAGCCAGCGTGAAAATAGCAGACAAAAGCCACTATAAGGGGTTAACAGAGTCAACAGTAGCCTGATTCTCAACCAAAAAGTCTGCCGTCCATACATTAGAAATTGAATATAGACTTAGCTCATGTATTAGTTGCCAGCGACATCAACACTCATTTAACACAGGTTGACATCTAGAAGAATACAACTAACCCCATGAGATGGTATTTCATTTAGCCATAAAACACTTATGTCACTAGTGAGATCAAACATATGGAAATGTTCAGCAACCTCTAAGGTTTCATGGAACATTGTGTCTGGAATAGTGTGGGAAGTGGAAGCTTCTCCCCGAACTGTTGTCTTGGAGAACTGTATGAGATGTGACATGGGATCCGCAGTATGGAGAAACCATCAGCCGGAGGAGGCGGGACTTCACTCTGTCAGTCATGTAGAAAGGTGTAGAGCAGAAACCTTAAAAAGAGCCAGACCTTGTCCTTTGGAACTAAATGGTTTTAAGTTTATGGTACATTTCTGTGAGCAGACTTTTGGCTCTTATTTCACTTTACCTGCAGGTTTGACCCCTGCCCCTTGCCCCATTGGACACAAACTAGTTCTCCAGCTGTCAGTGCAACTTATAAACAAAGGGGCCTCTCTAGTAGTCTGGGGCCTCTCTGGAGTCTGGGGTTTCCCCATTCCCCTCCATCCCCCCTGCCTATTCCCTGAGTGTGTTATTGTAGGGGGAGGGGGGTTAATAGTTTAAAATATGGGCCTCCATCCCCCGGTCTCCAATAGGCTGGAGAACAAGGCCAATGGGAGGGGACAATACGGTTCTACTGAGCTGCTTTTCCTACATACATCACCTTATAATAGAATTTGAAATGCTGCTGGCTGTACCATCCTTTACACACTGGTCATCTCCATAAATGCTAATTGAGCCAACCCCTGTGCTGACTCTGCCGTGTCCGTTCTGCTGCAGGTCCAAGGTGCCAGCTATACACTCCCTACCCAGCCAGCCCAAGCTCCATCCACCTCACTCCGACGTGGCCCCAGCTGTCACAGGAACAGGCGGTACCAGCGGATGCCTTCACGGACCTGGGGCTCCCCCACCTCCCACACCTCCGTGTCTGCGGCTGGTGAAGAAGAGGAGCAGCACTGGGCTTGGAGGAGCCAGTGGAAGGGTGACTCTCGCTCCACTTGCTCCTCTCCCGGACCGCCTCCAAGCTACAGAACATCCCTGGTCCCACCCTTCCGTCTCAACGTGGACGCTCTGGTTGGAGCGGAGGAGACTGATGTGGACACTGGGGATAAGGTTGAGATGAGCAGCAGAGTGGATCTATCGGTAGTTTCTGCATACATCAAGCCCTCTCTGCCCCGCCCTGTATCAGCCCCACCAGAGGACAGAGGCCCCACCCCTTCTCCTGTGGTTTGTGGCCGTGTCATTGGTAAGTCAGCCACATTAGGACGACCCCTTGTTCCTAGGAGGACAAGTAGCCTGTGCACCAAAGCCGAGAGGTCACGCCCCCAAAGCACCTGCCTGAACCTAATTGTGACTTCCTCCTTGAGTGACAACTCCCTCAGCCAATGGGACAGTTCCAACAGCATTAATGGACCATCAAATCAAAGGGGGTGTTACCATGCTGGCCAGGGAGAGGAGGATGACGATCAGGAGTTCTACATTTGAGCATTAAGAAAGGCAGGAGGGAGCGGTCAGGAGGGCATTGACTGACCATGCAGCTTTCTACTGCCCTCTGGGCACTGGTTGGAGAGGTGCATTTTTTTCAAAGCACTTATCTATGTTCCATGTTCCTGAAATGCTATGTGCTATTTTTGTAGTAGTATATTTTATTTTTGTATATATATATACTTTAGGTGTATCGGATATACGACAGGTATTTCATACATTTAAAATATTATACAATTTGTAACATCTATAAAGCAATATACATGAAGGATTTATTCGTTATGTCACTTGTGAGCTTATTTTACTAATAATTCTAATATTCGTACCAATAGCACTAATAATATATACAACATACAACTATTATAAAAAGTATTACACAAATAATAATGATATCCCTACAAGTCATAGACATAAAATGTTTCAGACATATGGGATTTAAGTTTAGCAGTAGTTAGTCACTATCTTTAGTTTATTTATACTTTAAGATATGGTAATTTATGATGGAGGCATACTTTGGGTAAATGGTAGTAAGAAACACAAGTCCTCCTCATTTTAGTGCATGGTTCCCTCTTGTGGTGAACTTTTTATTCTTAAACTTTTATACCTCAAAAGTATGTGGTGTTAAAAATTGGTATACACAATTTGTTTTGATAACTTTCTGTCTGGTGAACAACTCCATCTGGTCTTAAAATTAATTGATACATAACTGGAATTGTTTTTTTCGTTGTTTTTTTATTAGAGGGTCTAAAGAGGTGTTAAATCGGTGCACAGGGTGTTTGTTCTGTGGATGTCGTTACCCACACCCCGTTTGTTAACATGGAGTTGTTTGATTCCCTGTCTCCTTCCTCTATGTAAGTGCTTTACCAGGTGTCAGTCTGTTTTTGAAGCCTTCACAGTCTGCACAACCAAAAGCTCACAACACTTCACAGGGGTTGTCATGGCAAAGTCTCCTTGGACTCTGCGGAGGTGATGTCATCGTGGGCCAATCACAATCCATGGTTTCTGAAGTATAGGTTGGAGTTGTTGCTCAGTTTACTCTTACCCTAGATTTAAAGGCATACTGACATGACCTTTAATGTTTTCAATAGGCCTAGAACACAATTTATATTTTCATATTTTTATTGTTCTATTAAACAGACAATAGATTCAGCTTCCATGTTCTAAAATGTTCCATTTCAATTTGAAATAGCATTTCTCCTTTTTCCAACTTTCCTTAGTTTTATTTTTTGTCATTGATATGTCAGGTTTGTTATGTTACATCTGGCCAGTTTGTGTGCTGTTACAAAAATAGACTTTGATTATTTATTTGCTGGCCATGGCCATTTAATTCCTATAGAATACATTATTATTAGAAATGAAATGACCAGGGACTTTACAATTGAAATCAACATTTCCCAGTGTCAAATCTCCAATCTCTAATTTGCATCAAACTGCACACACATGTAATCCAAGTACCAAGGCTATATTGAAAAGTGACCTCATTATTTAGCCTATACTTGTCAAAGTTTCCTGGGCCTTGAGTATTTTTTGTGAAACATGCACTGGAACAAATAGCTCAGTGGTAAACTGTTTGGCTCTTGATCCAAAGGTTGAAGGTTAAATCCCATTGGTGGTATCGTCAACTGCTTGAACTGTTCAGATCAGCATTCAAATGCTTTCAATTTGCATTGAAACCAATCATCACCGCCTGCGGCTACCTTTTGAAAACTATATTTGGTGGTCCACATTAATAAAAGCTTAAAACCAAAGAACCATAATATAGAACCATTAAAATATTGATAATAGATATGTTTTCCTATCTCATGATTTACAAACTTAATCAAGAGTTTTGTGAATGATATGCATTAAGCAGTTATTTTGCTGTGAATCATCTCTGGCTATTGATGGTACAATTCTGGGGAAAGTAAAGATAAATCTGGTTTTACTCTGGAATAAGTGGGGGGATACAGCTGTCACGGTCACAATCATCACCTAATCAACTCTCGGTGCGTTCAAGTAGGTAATCAGTAGTTTTTGTCCTACTAAAGATATTCCACGAAATTCTACCAAAAGCTGAAGGGAAGGGATCAGTTACGGTCTACTCATGGCAGACACTTTCTAGTGCCTTAATGCTAACAGAGGTACATTTATTTTGCTTTTTGATTGAGCTAATCTGGTTTAAACAAACACCACTAAATAGTCAATCCCCTGCAAACCCTTTCCATGGGATACATCAGATGGACTCAAGCAATGCTCAAAGAATTTTGAGAACGCAACTGAACTCAAACATGTTTGGCAATAGAGGGAATAAAAATACGAACCCTATTTTCTTGTTCCCCGATCTGATGCTGTCTTGTGATGCAAACCACCATTAATAAAGTACCCACAATCTCTTTCAATAATGTCACCACATCACAAAGGTCCTACTGTTGTGAACCATGTCATAGAGTTGTGCTCGAGTTTCAAAACTTGAGAAAGATAAACAAATCAAGTAGACGAGACTGAACCTGTGTAGTACGTTTGTAACCGCTACACGACGAATGTACATGGACTGCATTGAGGTTGTCAAGGTAACAAGACTGATCATCCACGTTCCCATAAAGTGTGCTTTTTGTGCATCGCCTCACGTCCCCTCTCTCTCAGTGCCAGCGCCTCTGTGCTCTAATCCCGTGGGGCGTACCTGGCAGATCGCTACGGCGACACCGGCTCACAGCGCTGCTGCACTAGGATCACCTCTAATCCCCCTAACCCTAACCCGCAGCCCAAGGCCACGCAGCCACTGGGAAACAGTTTCTGTCAGATGAGAACCCTCTCCTCCAGCCTTTAGCGGGCTGGGGTGAATGGTCTGAGCGGAGAACCAGGGGACTGTCACCAATAGTAAGGATTAAATGATGGCCTCACACAAACACACACAAACACAAATTCATACATATCTTTGAAAATATGAAACCCACAGTGTAGGTAGAGCATCTCATAAGAGGTTTCTGCTTGAATCTTGAAAGGCTGCAGGTCAGAGGTGGGACTACGCTGGTCTGTCTTGGACAACACAGTTTAACGGAATAGTTCAATATCTTGAATGTTTTTGTTCATTTCTGTGTCTCCCAGATTTGTCCTGACTTCTCCATATAGTTTTAACATCCACTTGGGCAGGTTTTGACTAAAAGTAACTATACGTTTTCCCATTTAGCTACAGTGACCTGGAAATAAGGATAAACATCCCAAACTATTCACTAAACACCTTGTGATATTGAATAGGCTAGCTGTGTTCAACTGTCCTAAATCTACACATTTTTTAAGAAGACCTGTGTGATCCCCATGTCAAATTCCAGAAAGAGCAGAATGCCCTCAACTTTGACCCCAACAATCCAGTATGAACTTGCCTTTTAATTAGTCAAAGGATCACAGCTTGATACCACAAACCATTATTTCCACTTTAAGACAATGGTGTTTTCTTTCTCTCACAGACTCCAAGTCACATAGTTTGTTCAAAGGCCACAATCAAGATGAGAGATACTTTTTATCAGGTCATCCAATTAAATGATTGTCTTTGGTCAATAACCATGACATTTCATCTTGTTCAAGTCCTTAAAATTCCAAATTCCAACATTGGAGTTGGAACATTTGGTTTTGAGGAATGCTGTGACTCCATTGAGAGAAGCCAAGTTGGCTCCACTAATTAGTCAGTAATGGATGGAATCCCATTCTCCAAAACAGCCAAATACCTGATGGCTACCAATCATGCTATCTACTCAGTAATGGGAAAATGTGTCCACACATTTTCTAATGCAAATTGTGATGTCAACATAATTAAAAGGGTTTGCCTGGACATGACTATTGATTGAGATGTTTTAGTATTCTACAGAGTATGATTAGACATGTCGACAGGGTGAATTCTAATGGTCTAAAATGACTAATAGGAATTCTGAGTGAATAGCACATTCCATGTAGAGTCTCCCAATTAAAACTGCTGAGACATCACTTTGATGGGCAGAGCGCTTCTTTGGAAGCTATTCTTTATGGATGTCTTTGATCATCACAACAAAAGACCAAGCTGCTTGTATAACGACACGACAATCTTTAGTATTTGTGTGTTTGAGTGTTGGTGTGTGTGTGTGTGTGTGTGTGTGTGTGTGTGTGTGTGTGTGTGTGTGTGTGTGTGTGTGTGTGTGTGTGTGAGTGTGCGTGTGTGTGTGCGTGCGAGCGCGCGTATGTGTGTGAGAGAACGCGCGCGTCTTTTCCCTGCCTCGATTTCGGATTTGCTGGTCGGTGACATGCCTCCCTCTGCCTGGCTCCTTATATCGCCGTGGAGGCAGGAATTCTGTCTGAGTGGTACGGACATCGCCGACAGAGACCACAAACACGTAGCATTCCCTTTAAACACGGTCTTATGACTGCGGGCTCCCTCAATCAGCTCACTAGGCATAGAGTATACACAAGTACAAACACTCTGACAAGGAGTCAAGAATAAAGGAAGACAGTGGATTTTCTCCGAACGTCAGCAGAGGAATAAACTAGCGGTAAAATTAGAGTTCGCCACCTCACCTGCACTTCAGGTGAGTTGCTCCATACGAACTAAGATAACTTCACGGTTTGTGCAAGAAGTTGTTTCATTTATTTTCTTGTGCAAACAATTTTTTATAGTCTATACTACATTTATTTAGATATGTAACGTATAGGCTATATGTAGGTATATACATTCATATGTGTTAATATTGGGGCTTAATTATTATAGTGACTTTTTGCAAAACGTATGCTGCCTTAACCGCAGAAACAAAATGTATTTGTTGGAGGGGTCATTTAAGACTCACCAAATGGTTATTTGGCATTTTAATATTATCCATGTTAACAAGCTCATCCACAGCAAATTAACAGAATATAAGGTGTTTTGTCCCAATAATGTTGTTTAGCATTAATTGCTGCAGAAAGTAAAAAATGAACTAGGATGAATGCCTCACTGTCACTCTCGAGTACATTTATATCATTCATTCATTAATTCTGTCCATCATTTAAAATATTTTGTCTTGCAGACTTTCTTTTAAAATACTATTACATCATCAGCAGCAGCAGCAGCATCATCCTCATCATCTCCATTTGACCTTGACATCATTTAGCGGAAGTTATGGGTCGCCTGTGGATGACCTCCTTCTTTGTCTGTTTCTGTTTGGTGAAAAGAAGCCATGGCAACGGCAGCTTTCAGGACACTATGGCACAGCTGCAGACAGAGTTCAGTGTCAGCCTCTACCAAACGCTCACCGAAACAGAGAACAATTCCAACCTGATTGTCTCACCAGCGAGCATATCACTGTCCTTGGGGCTCCTGCAGCTGGGTGCCAGGGGCAACACACTAACTCAGCTGGAGGGAGCGTTGGGATACAACGTCAATGGTAAGAAGGGGGCAATCCACCGGCAAGAAACAAGAGGTCAAACCATCCTTGTTGGTTCAGATGTTTGATAAATCAGATGTGTATAGGTGACAGCGGTTTGAAGCATCACTAAACCAGATGAGGTTTATCTCTAGTCTTATGTAGCGGCCGAGGCTGTCTCAGGGACCTTCAGTCTCTGGTAGTACTGGGCTGTACTGTTGGTGCCAGGTGGAGTGGTTCTGCTGGCCATGCGGCCAATAGGGCAGAGCACAGCTGTGTCTGGATCCTTAATGCCCGCCTTTGCCCCGGCTGTAATCTCATTAGCCACTCCGAGGCTTGCGGTGCCCTGGGGTCCAGAGACCACTGTGTGACATTACATACCGAAATGTGATGAAGGGTTATCTAGTCATATCCTTCTTACAAACTCATTCACATTAGTCACATTAGACTGCGATGTTGACTGCTTTCCTCTCTCAATGTGTAGAAAAGACGCCATCTGTCGGCAGACTATAAATCAAGATTTTGTAGTGTTTTGTCTGTTAGGTCTTTCTCTAGTGACAAAGAAGTAAAAATGGCATCAGACCTTTTAAATCTGCTTTGTTTACAACATGAATTGCTGTTTACATTTGTATTGGGGACACTCAAATAGGTAATTTGCTGTTTGCAACTCAGTGACACCGTCACAAGTCAAAATGAAATGCGTATTGCTTTATGTTTAATGTTTAAACATTTTGTATCATAAATTGAGAAATTAAAGAAGTGATTGCCTATTATACAATATATACTTGTATGGATGTTAAACGATCTGAGATTAAAAAAAAACATGGCACCATGTACCTCACTCACTTCCTGTTCTCTTGTCTCTTAGATGTGCAGGTACAGGATTTCCTGATTCGCTCCCAAGAGGATGTGGGTAACTCTAGCCAGCGGCTGAGATTGAAGCAGACTTGCTCCCTATTTGTCCAGAGTGGTGTCCGACTGCTAACTGAATTTACCCAGCATGCAGCAGCTTGGGGCAACAGCAGTTTGGTCCATGCCAACTTTAGTCATCCATACCAGATGGAACTAGGGGGACGTAACCATGGCAATGGTGAGACACATCCCTTTGGTTCATGCTTGTGCCTGGCTTAGAAGTTATTGTTCTTGTATGATTTATGTTCCCTATATTCTACAATGAAAAGATGAACCTACTTTCTTTGCTGGTTCATTTAGATGAAGCATTGCACCTCTCATCAGGCAGTGGGGATCTGTCTGGCTCAGGTGAGGCCCAGGGAGATCCCTCATGGTGGGGCCAGCAGCTCCAAATGGCCTTGGTCAACACTGTGGTCTTCAGGGGCATCTGGCAGAAGCAGTTCCTCTTCTCCGACACCCAAAACCTGCCCTTCACTCTGTCTGATGGCCGTGTCACCAAGGTGCCTATGATGTACCAGGCTGCTGAGGTAAACTTTGGTAAGACAACTTCAACAATCCATAAAACGATAAACAAGTCGATCTGAGAATCTGAATCCTTCCTGTATATCGAGTTGTGGTTTAATCCCCCTTCTACTACATAGTAACAACATGGTAAAGGGTACCTTAAACATATCTGTGTTTCTTGCCACACCAGGTCAGTTCCGCACAGTGCTGGAGCAGAGGTACACCGTCGTAGAGCTGCCTTACCTGGGTCGCTCCCTGAGCCTGATGGTGGTTCTGCCCAGCGACAGGAAGACCCCACTGTCGTCCCTGGAGCAGCAGCTCACACCTCGCCAAGTGACTTCCTGGGACGCAGGGTTACGGCGAGTCAAAATGGACGTCTTCATCCCTAGGTACAGTCAACAACAAGGACTACCACAATGATTGTAATAATTACAATATGAATTATAAACAACTAAATATTTTGTTCTCTTTGTTTTATCTTTTACTTGCATCTTTACATCAAACTAAAAATGTTGTCCCCATTTATTATGTAAATTATTTACTTTCATAATTTGCTGGTAAAATCCTATCGGTTTTATTGTCTTCGTGTAAGTTGTCTGTCATAATTACTGTCCCTGTGGTAAACTTTTCAGTGGATGAGGTTTGAAAGGTTTTGCATACTGAGGCATTTTCCCATAATGTAATTTCCAGGTTCCGAATTCAGAACAGGTTCAACCTGAGGTCAGTGTTACCTTCCATGGGGATCAGTGATGCGTTCAGCCCTACAGAGGCAGATTTCTCTGGCATGGCAGGTAAATGACAACCGTGTTCACACACTAATTCCCTTGTTCATCTCAAGAATACTTTGTTGTCCTTATTCTACCGGTTGTTAAATTGGATTAACGAGTCAGTGACTTGCAGATGGTTGTAAGTTGCATGTTAAAGTTGGGTATGTTCTTTTAGCAGTGGAGGAGGGCCTGTATGTGTCTGATGCCTACCACGAGGCAAGCATAGAAGTGACAGAGGACGGGACCAAGGCAGCTGCTGCAACAGGTGCTGATTGCCCATCTAAAGAGATTTTTTTTTGGTAACAAGTCCCTAAAGTCTTTGTAAAAAGATTTAAAACACAAACACTGAATCTCTCTCTTGGCCTTCCAGCTATGGTGCTACTCAAACGATCACGCGCTCCTGTTTTCAAAGCAGACCGGCCATTTTTCTTCTGGTTACGACAAGTCAGTACAGGTAAGCAGCCAACACAAATTAACTGAAATAAACCCACAACAAAAAAAAAAATTTGGTGTGTGTTAAAATATGGATTAAGGAACCCACAGCAATCCAAATGAGCCCTACTGACCTTAGGAATGCTTTAAATCAAGCCTGGGTTAAACCATCCAGAACCCATTCTATCACAAGACAATATTAATACATCTCTGTTCCCTGCAGGGTCAATCTTGTTCATGGGGCGAGTGTTGAATCCAGCTGAGCAGACACCATAAGACACATGCGCTTCCAACATTCCAAACCTTCAACACACGTCTGGCCCCCGACCCTAACCCCCTGACTTTTGTCTGGTATTTATTTGGGACTGAAAGGAGGGTCCACAGATGCTTCAGGAAGAGGGACACTTATTTTGTACATATCTGTAAATAAAATTTTAATACATCTGTTGTTTATATACACTGCCTGGTGCTTTCTTTGTGTGTGTTTTTGATATGTGGACGAAAAACATCATTTTAAGATTTGCAAATAGTTGCAGAACTACTCCCAGACCAACAAGGCAAATTTGGACCAGGGAAGAAAATAAGCAAGTTGCTGATATCAATACCCCCTCAACACCTGAGCTGTTTCAGAACATTTCTATGGTATTACTGGACACCTTATTATGTAAATGTTTGAACATATGTCCTGGGAATTCATGCCCCTCAGGTCAAAACTGCTGAATTTATCAGTTGAATAAAGGACAGAAAACATTGCAGATGGGGCTGTTCTGATTATACATTTTCCAAAACTACAAACGGTACAACTCCATCTTCGTGCCAGGCTTCCTGTCTCCCCTGAAATACTCCCAAAAGAAAAAAACAAAGACATCCATACTGTAGCCATACAGAACAGTGACATTTTATTTACATGGCCTTTCACAGTGTAAAATATAAACTTTATTAATGGAAATACTTACAAAAAGGCCTTTCCACTGAACATTCTCTTTAAATAGTACTCTAAAGTTATTTACATCTATACAGTGTTTTTTCAAAATACTCTGTTTTGGTAGCGTCCTCTTCACAAACAAAGTATGGCAGATTTGGTCCCTGTCCAATGGATGGTTGGGGTGGGGGTGCGGCTATGAGAGATGCATCCTGAATCAACCAGTCCTATGCATTCACCAGATTGAGTAGATTACAAAACAGTAGATAGTCCTTTGAAAATATCCCATAACTGGTATTTTCTGCACACTATAGGAATCTATTGTACCATCTCAAATTTACCCAAATGGGTTGAAGGGAAGGTCAAAGGGAGAACCAGAAAAGGATTCAGATTACTTGCATTGCAAGTCGTTCACTACAGTAAATTAAACCTTCTGTGGGTGTTTCTGTCTTAAGCAGAATATGACAAAGCCTGTTGGAGGATTGTCGAGTGGGACATATTAGAGGAAACGTAATAGAATTTAAAGTACACTAAATGTTTGGCAGCTACTAGCAGCACATAAGTTTGAGTTGGCACTAAGACCTCAGTTCACACACTGTCACCGGGGCAACATTTCCCTGTTTCCAGTAAGGTCATTTTGTATAGAGCAACACTTATACCAATAATGTTATTGCTAACAGCGGTGCATTATTGTCAGTTCCTGAGCTATGGTCCCTCTATACAACATTTCACGCCACATTGTTTTGTAACAGCATTCAAGGGGACGCAAACTGGAGAAATAACAGTGCTACTTCACAAAGTAATGGAGTGCTTTTCTAGTAATAGACAACATTGCATTAGGCTAGCCTAAAATGAGGGGGGGTGTTGAGAAGTGCATGTCCAAGAAAATGTAATTCAGAGAGAAAAAAAGCCAAATTTTTGTCTATATTTGTTTTTGACAAGGCGCGTTGTGACAAAAGGAAAATGAACTGGAAAAGGGGAGTGAAATAAAACAAAGTCCTGTTTGGATGGACCCATACACACAGAGAGAGATCACTACATCCGTGTTTGGTCCTGAGGTGGTTGGAAAATGTACACAACCCTAACCCCTCCCACTCCAACAGTCAGTCACTAACAGACACACTGGGCTGTCAACTCCACGTGTGGTTCAACCCACATCCCTCTCACAAGTGCTTTGGTATGATAACTCCATGAATGTGCTTTCAGTCACTTCCCATATGGACCTTTAACAAATGCTGTCACGCTTAAATCAATCCCACCACTTCTAGGCTCCTTAATAAGTGGCCAACAGGAATCCACTATAGTTAAAAGGGGCATAGAGTAGAGTTGTTGAACTGGCTTCCGTCTCGCTGTGAGTTCTTGAGGCCTGGTGGGAAGTGGTGGGGGCCAAAGGATGCTGGGTGCAGGGTACACTGTGTCCTGCTTGGAATGGGGCCCTCAGAGTGCATCTACATGGTTTATGTTGTTGGCCCTGTTGTGGATCTCCTCCAGAAAGTTCTCCAACTGCTCAATGAGAACACGCTTCTTAAACCTGCAGAGGTGACAGAGAAAAGCTTATAATAAATGTTTGTTATATATCCCTGCCCCTAAAACACAACACGGTAACTCTGTTAGGGTGGAATTGTGGATGTAAAAAAACAACGGTCAAATAACTGTTTTAGACATGTTGAAAGGTCAAAACAAAGAGCTATTGTTGTGTCAGACTAGCGGGGCTCTGTACCTGGCTGCCTCTTTGATGATGTTCTGCAGGAAGATGAGGCGTGTGTCCAGGGGGCCCTGGATCTGCTTCAGGAAATGGAAGATCTTCTCGTAGTCTACAAAACCAAGGAGGGAGAGGAGTGAGCAACACAATGCAATGAGACCAGCACGTACTGTCTGGTGGGTTTAAATCTAGCAAGTTACAGAGAAGCTAGATGGGACTAAGACCAACTTAAAATACAATCTCTCTTGTTTTACTTCTTTATACAAATACCACCCAACAAATTGAAGTTGGGCTTCCTCGCCTGGAAAAAGACATGATTCTCTTGTAACAGTGGAAACGAAAGAAGTTCTGTTGACCTTCCTATTAGTTTTGGCAAGAGTATTCACAAGAGCATAATGTATTTTAGAAAAGGGTGCCAAGAATAACTGCTGCTGCTGCTGCTGCTGCTGCTGGTCTTTATTTCATGCGCCTTTACTACATTTACATCTATTTTCGTAATTAATTTTTGATCCTCCCTAGAAAGACCTGGGCAGTGCTTACAGTACATAGCTCACTGCATTAACCAGAGTTTGACAGTTTGGCATAATCCTAGGAATCTCCGTTTCAAAGTTCACAATTTAGCCAGCCTTGTAAACAGACCAACAGTCTTCAGCACAATCAGGCAGAAAGACAGGTGTAAGCTTAGGTTGTACAATGTTAACATTCATAAGCCACCCAGTAGATGGACACTCACCCACAACAGACACCCAACAGCTGGAGATACACCAAATCATTGTGGGCGCTCAGAGAATAATCTACACAAGTGCTATCAATTTAGTAGCGAGAAAATTATTCACCATGTGCTTTATTATATCTTCTTTTTCTTTCGTCTCCCTAAATATAATGTACTATTGTGGTAGCCAAACCAAAAATATAAAAAATATATTTTCCATTATGAGAATTTGCATGAGGTGTGTGTGTGTATGTGTGTATATATATATATATATATATATATATATATATATATATACACACACATACATATATATATACACACACATACATATACATATATATATATATATATACACACACATACACATATATATATATATATATATATATATATATATATATATATACACATATACACACACACACACACACACAGATATATATATATATACACACATACATATGCATATACATACATATATATATATATATATATATATATATATATATATATATATATATATATATATATATATATATATATATATATATATATATATATATATAAAATCATTTTTATTTAAAAAATATTTTTTGTTTGTAAATTTCCCTGTTCTGTGATCTTGTTGATTATGAAATCTGGCGTCACCTAGGTTTTTTCCATTACGATAAAAATTGCATCCAATTTATGCATTATGTGATAACTTTTCCCTTAATAGACGAGCGGGTGTACATGGTCATTACAGATGATTGATTACAAGGATTGATTTGTCAGATCTGATACAATCAGAGTGAGGGAGGGTTGGCTAAGATAACTGGATAGGGCACGCACCAAATAATCATGATTGTGTAAGCAGTGAATACGGAATAGGGCCCTGGTGTAAGTAAACGAAGGCTAAATAAATACTTTATACAAGGATTTCGTTTCTGAAACTCTTGCAGAAATATACCGACTTGAGTGATGTAGTTTGACACGATTCAAGCCACAGACAAGACTGACTACGTTCATAGCGCCACATAGGCCTAGACAGGGTGCTGGTCATTCTCAGACTAGAGTCGTTCTGTGCCGAGTCTTACGTCTTCCCGGCTTCCTGATCTCCTTGGTGATGAGCGCCCGGAGCTCGTTGTTAACCTCCCGGCTCTCGCTGTTCAACTGCTTCTTCAGGGCGCTAGGCGACGGGTAGCGTGGCCGTCCGTCCTCCAGGTTCAAGCCCTCCGCTCCGCCATCACTACCCAGAGACAGTTCTCCTCGTGTGGGCGGCCCATTCTCTTCTTCGTCCTCCTCCTCTTCCTCTTCCTCCTCTTCCTCCTCCTCCTCGTCTCGGTCCTGGTTCTGCTGGTGGTCTGTGGCGGTGTGGTTCTCCTGGTGGTCTGGAGGTCCCTGCAGGTTCTCGTAGTCCGATTCCGAGGGTCGTTCCAGGGTGTAGTTGTTGGAGCCCAGGTGGTTGATGAATGCCGGTTCTGACAAACTGTCTTCAGCTTCTTTGTCTACGCAGATAATTCATTTAAAAGGTTATGACCACAATACATTTTTATTTATTATATATTATTTTGTATATAATATTATATATTATTTGGCTTGGGTAATATTACCACAAACATGTTCTTTTAATGTTCAGGGACGGTAAGAGATGCACTCCCTGTCTGAACAAAGGGTGGTGTGTGTGGGGGACTGACCGGAGCCTGCTCGGGGGCTGGCTGGAGGGCTGACAGGGGGCGTGTAGGCCCGGCCCAGCCGCAGCAAAGGGGACATGCACCGCCGCCTCTTAGGACCTCCACCAGACAGGCTGCTGTTTTCAGCAGGCCTCTTGCCCTTGTTTTGGGGCCCGGTGACAAACTCATCTGCCTCATCAATCATCATACCCTGGGAATAATAAAGAGAGAAAAGAGAGCAATCCAGTTTTAGAATGAATGTAAAAAAATATTGGTGAGAAGAAACGCAGATAAAAGACTCTTTCCTCTTTCTTTCACATTGCTATCCATCAGTACTGTACCTTCTTGTCCAGTTTGAAGGGGTTTCCAAAGGTGTGCAGGCGTTTGGGCTGCTCCGGGTCTGCATCTCTCAGAGGCTGGGGCGCGGCCTTCAGGAAGTCCTGATAGTTCCCCATCTGGGCTATGGGCACGCTGTGGAGCTGGTCTAAGACAGGACACGTCCACAATGTAACATGCACGTACATACATATACTGCCTGGGTCCTATGTAGTTTACGCTCTCTACATATTTCACCTGGGTCCTATCTAGTTAATGTATATTTACGTATCCCACCTGGGTCCTATCTAGTTTACACTCTCCACATATTCCACCTGGGTCCTATCTAGTTTACGTTCTCTACATATTCCACCTGGGTCCTATCTAGTTAATGTATATTTACGTATCCCACCTGCGTCCTATCTAGTTTACACTCTCTACATATCCCACCTGGGTTCTATGTAGTTTACACTCTCTACATATTCCACCTGGGTCCTATCTGGTTAATGTATATTTACGTATCCCACCTGGGTCCTATCTAGTTAATGCATATTCACGTATCCCACCTGGGTCCTGTCCACGGAGAGAGCACATGCTGGTGTTGAGCAGGTTCCTCCTCATGCGGCTCAGCTGGTCAAGCAGGTGGCTCCTCGGAATATCGTAGGCGTTCCGGAAGCCCTGTGGCTTAAGGCTCTGAGGAGCAGGAAGGACAGGAACGTGCCTTTAAGTCTCCTGACCGCCACTCGCCGCTGCCCCCCCCCCCCCCCCCCCCCCCCCCCCCCCCAGTATACTGGATGTACCACAGCAGATGAACGGACCCAAAGGGTCTATGGAGGAAACGTCCGCCTACCTTGTTGAGGAGCGCCAGCTGGAAGCCTGAGAACTCCTTGGGGTTGATCTCTATGGGCATGACGGCCGGCCCGTCTCCCATGATGGTCTGCAGCAGCTGGGTAAAGTCGCGCCGCTGGGCCAGGGAAATGCCCGCCCCTCCCCGCTGACGCACCTTGATGCCGGGTTCCGCCAGCGGCTTCTTACCGATGGAGGTAATCAACCGGTCGTACTCGATCTTCGACTGCAGACGAGAGGTTGATTCAGGGACACACATGGAAATACGGCAGGCCATGTTATTTAGTGGATGTCTCTCTGTCTCTCTGACCTGTTGACTGAGCTTCTTGAGGTAGGAGACCACGCTGTAGCTCAACCCATACTCCATGTTGTCCGCCAGCAGGTTGGGGGCTCCCATGATCCTCAGCGCCTTCCTCAGAGACTGCACATGGAGGAGGAGGAATCCAATAACATTAGAGCAAAGGAGTTGAATGGAAAGAGTGGGAAAAGGCCTGCATGACCTTTCAAGGCAGCAAACGGCATGAGGAAATGTGTGGAGTAGTTCCCTTACCCCAATGTAATACGGAGGCATGGTCTTCAGGTAGTTTTCAAAGGACTGCCGCCACTTGATGTTGGGCTTGAACTTGTGCACTTTGCTCAGATCATCTGTGATGATATCACCAAGGTTAGCAATAAGCACAAAGACATCATCGTGAAGACAGCACTCAGATTTACACAACCCCAGCGAGTTGGTGTAAAGCCCCCTAAGTTCAAGTTAAAGTGACAAAGTTGACCCCCGGCCTCACCAAGCAGCGGCAGCAGTACAGGGTAGTTGTAGGGCATCACAAACAGGTTGACACAGTTGAGGGCTGTGCTGGCCTTCAGGTAACCAAAGGGCTGGCCCAGGTCACTGTACTTGGCACTGTTACACACAAACACCTGTAGCAAGGGAGTTTATGACACACAGGACGGGGTCAACAAGTCACACGGTCCTCTTGCAACAGCATTTACCAGCTCCATGTTAGACTGGGTTTTAACTACCCCTCTATCAGTGTATGTGTAACAGTATAAATACCTCTACCAGTGTATGTAACAGTATAAATACCCCTCTATCAGTGTATATAACAGTATAACTACCCCTCTACCAGTGTATGTAACAGTATAACTACTCCTCTACCAGTGTATGCAACAGTATAAATACCCCTCTATCAGTGCATGCAACAGTATAACTACCCCTCTAACAATGTATGTAACAGTATAACTACCCCTCTACCAGTGTATGTAACACTATAACTACCCCTCTATCAGTGTATGTAACACTATAACTACCCCTCTATGAGTGTATGTAACAGTATAACTACCCTTCTGCCAGTGTTGGTAACAGAGTAACTACCCCTCTATCAGTGTATGTGCTAGACTCAATGTGTCAATAGTGCAGACGATGTAATCCTACCTGCCAGCAGGAGTGTGGGGATTTCCTCTCCAGAATGTACTGGGTGAGGGGCGAGGGCTCCAGCTCGTACTTGTCAAAGGGCACCTTGTCTATGACCATGGGCTCGGCGTCCAGACATGAGAAGCGAACGTGGGGATGGGCTGAACGAGGGGGCTGGGGGACAGGGAGAGGCTGGTAAGACTCCTAGGACTTCACAGGCTTTTCTAACTTTCAGAAGATCATATTTAGATTCGTATTATTTATATTTTACAATATCAAGGATGACAAAAATAGCTCATACAAAAAAGAAAGGCAATGGAACTCCACCAAACCAAAACGCTTAATGTTATCCATAATAAATATTAAAATGTGTTCTTTGAGTCTCGTGATTAGTATGGTTTTTATCTCACCAGGGTGGGGGAGTTCTGGTCCGGCCAGAAGGCCTCGGGGATGGGCCAGTGGCCGATGGGCACGCCGGTCTTTGGGTTGGGGCGCACGTAGATCAGCTTGTGACAGCAGTGCCAGGGCTGGGGGCCTGGCTTCATCGACTCTGCTGGGGCATCTGGGGCCGGATGAGGGAAGACACGGTAAGCATCACTACCTACACGCCTATCACACATTCTCTCTGATGACAACGTGTTCGGATTGATTTAACAGTATGGGAAAGGAGGACGCCCGCCATGTGTACTACCTTCAAGGGGGGAAGGGTCAGGACCGGTCTTCTCAAAGTTGATGACCACCCCACTCTGGATCTTCTGTACCAGGGACTCCAGACACTGGTTCAGCATGCGCTGGGAGAACACACTGTAGGAACGTCCTGGAAGGAGGTGGGTGTTTGTTTTAGAACACAAGCGTCCAGGGAAACAAAGTCCAGGAGAAAAATCTGAACAGACTGATCTAGTGGCGAGATACTACTTCCGCAAACTATGGCAAAAGAGACGCCGACAATTGTACAATTTAAACTGTGAAGTAGACCAAAAAAGGGGTCCATTCTATAATGCTCATTGTCCGGTCCCTCCACTGACCAGCTGTGCACACAGTCTGATGGCCTGTGCTATTGTGTCATTTCTGTGATCAGCAGTAATGGACAGGCAGCATTTACAGAGATACTCATTGTCCGTTGAGAATTATGCACTAGTGACTGAAGCACGGTCTTAACCTCTCATCAGCACTATTGAGCACTATTCCCAGGCCCGATATCACTACTGTGTGTGTGTGTGTGTGTGTGTGTGTGTGTGTGTGTGTGTGATTTACACCGATAGTCAGAACCACCACCTCCCTCTCTCTCCCCAGCCTTTCCTGAGCTGCAGCCCCCACTGACCTCCGGTAACCTCACACATGGGGGTGATAGCAGAGTCGTCAGAGGGAACCCCTCCAAGGGGCTCGGGCTCCACAGAGGCGTGGCCAGGTATACGCAGCACCAGGGAGAAGAGGCGCTGGTCCCAGCGGAAGGGCTCCTTGGTCAGCTCGCTGCCCGGCAAAGGGGTGGTCAGAGGTAGGTGCAGCTGGAGGGATGGAGACAAGTCACCAAGCAGATCAACGACATGTATACACTGCATAGAGGTTTTATGTCAAACAAATGCCTTATATCAATGTTATAAAACATCAACTAGTAAGGAAATGATAAAGTAAGGAATATGTTGCAATTGACTTATGTTACACGGAAGGCTTGAAGAACTGCATTCCTAACTAGAAATCAGCTATGTTTGTACAGGAAATGTATATTGACAGCCTCCTACACTAAAGGGATTCATACTTTCATTTTCTACACAGCAAGACACTTGTTTCGCCCAAGCTCTGCCTCCCAGGTTATAAAACAATAATGATTTAATAACTCAGTTTGTTCTGCCTCAGTGTGTGGGTGGTGAGGGAGAAGCGCAAAAACGACAAACACATTCTACACTTTTGAGGCATTGATAATGTTCTGCTGAAAAATATACATCGTCATGAGCTATAATACACTTTACACCAGGATTTATATACGATAAAAATGATCTGCAACTGTAGGATGTTTTTCATTAATGGAAGGCATATTTTGTCCCACAGTTGCAATGTGTGGCAACTTCATCGATAGGAAAGCCTCCATTCCAGTAGAGAAATGTAGTGTTCCCTGGACTAAACAAAAGGTTTGTGGACGGAAAGTAGTTTTCTTTAAGTCTACAAATAGTACATTCTTTTAGTCTTAATAACCAGTCTGAACAAAATATATATATTTTTTCCCAACTACATTGCTGGTGGGTACTTTGAACTGTGGTGGCTTTAGAAATGTTGTTTTTAACAACATTCTAGACACCTACTGTGCTTGGATATTTCTGGTAGATTGATAGCCTTATAGCACTAGGTGTTTTGTGCAAACCTGGTGAACTGATTGAACTACTGGCTGCTCCATATTAGGAGCCATTCAACCTCTATGAATCATTCTAGGGTGAATCCTCCCCAGATAACTTGTATGTAAACACATCCTGCCTTTAGTTTTTACATTCCACCGGAAACAGTGGTTGTGTAAGTTGAGTCCATCCAATGGGTTGGGGGAGAGCCTCTAACTGGTTACAGTTCATAAGGTGAGAGCGTCAAAGTGGGAAATTGACGAGGATTCATCTCCCTTGTAATAAGAATGAAGGCTGCAGTGTTTAAGGTAAATACATGATTTTGTGACATGTAAAAGTTAAATGTGTGAACGTCTACAGGGGTAGGTGATGCTTGTGGTAAACTTGTACACAATTTGGCAAAATCACAGACTCCTGATTGGCTGTGACCCCACCGATCTCCGTGGAGACCATGGCTGACCTCGTCCTGGACTCCGCTGCCGCTGGTCAGCTTGTTGCCATCGGTGATGGCCACAATGATGGCTGGCTCCAGGAAGAACGGATTCCTGCCCTGTATAGGGAATGGAGGAACACAGAAATAGAGAGAAGACAGACGTTTAAATATAACAGCATCCCACATATAAAAAGAATAATAGGCAGGTTACATAAAGCCCAATCAACATGCTATTTAAATCCGTTGGGGCTGTCACATCAACCCACTACGCACTGATACATACGGGCAACATACTTCAAAAAACAAAATGATTTAGATAACTTAAGAGAATCTATTTAAAGGATGACAAGGAAAAAAACGACAGGCACAGGAGAGTGGGTGGAGGGAGAATGAAGAGGAGGAGCAAGCAAAGTGATCAGTTCCTTAGACATGAAGATACATGTAGTCTGGAGAATGCATTGTAAAGACTACATTGTGATGATAGTGTCTGTGTGGGTACACTCATGACATAAAATCCCTGTTTATCCTGTCCTGACCACAGTAGTGACACATCATACCAGTTCAGGCATCTTCGGAATCTGTCCTTGGGTTAAATACTTCATACCATACTGCATTTATCAGCACGTTTTGGCCCTATGGTCATTAGAGACACACTGAGGATTTACTTCCAGGAGTTCTATGTAGAACATGAAGAAAGGGTGTTACTTGTCAAACCTACAGAACCTGCGTCAGTTTAGGCCAAACTATATTGGACCTATTAAACTAAGGAATTCGAATTGCCAATAGTTGGAAAATAATTTAGGCTTTCCCTAAAGGCAAGGATTTTGCTGAGCGATACGTTTGCATGATTATGCACCAAAAATAGACCAGAATACTCATAACAACCTAAAGAGATGTCTATGACACCCATGACATTGTCCCCTCAAAAACTGATTGGTCACAAACTTGTGCCTGGAAATGTTTTGGAGTATTATTAACCAGACATACTTGTAATTGCCATACAATATTCTCAAATATTTTCATGAGTGAGCTTAACACAGTATATCAGTATTTCAATACCTGGTTGTGTGTCTGGTGAACTCGTTCAGTGAACTGTATCCTTGGTTTTGTGCAAATATTGGGTTGAATTACACCAACACTTCAGATATGACTAGTCAAGTCCAGGTGAGTGTATAGCCCTTGGCCATTCTGTCTATGCATATAATGCTACAGTCCAGTCCAACTGCAATGGCAGGGTGCCAGGTTTTCCGACATACAGAAACCGTCAACTTGTCACAGGGTCTAAGAGTGTTCTGCTTGTCATGCTTGACCTCATTTCTAAGCACCTACATATATCCCTCCTCCTTTCTCTCTTCTTGGTTATATTCTTTGTAAGATAAGTGTGTGGAATACCCTCTATCTTTTTGCACCGATTTGCAACCTCACAGAATAATTCGTTAGTTCCCATAATTTGTGTATAACCCTTCCTAAAAAGAATTTGCTTGGCCATCATATACTTCACAGCACAGTAACATTTTTTGGAGAGGAACTCCCAATTATGTTGAAAAAGGACGCCACTCTTCCCAGATCACAAACATTTGCATTGAGCATCATGAGGTTTACCTTAACTCCAAAGACGTTAAACTTTGTGACGTATGCTTCTTTGATACTTGTATAGGAAAGTGTTTGGAACGATCACATTGTATAAAAGGTTGTCACTTTTCTGTTGCGTGCGAGACAACTTTTCGAGCTTAAAAGTACTTCCAACTGGCTAAAAATTTTAGAAAATAGCTCAACAATTATTTAACTTCATCTTGACAGCCAAATAGAAATGACTGCATTTCAGAGAATTGAATTAAAACAGCTTGTAATGAACAAGCCAATGCAATCTTTTCTACAGAGCAGCAATTATGCCCTGATTTGGAAAAGTTGAGCTTTAAAGAGTAATAATGGCCCTGCAGAAGTAGACTTTGTAGTAGTAGCCTTTTCAATCATGATCTAAAGCATTCATTTAGTATACAAGGTCTTACTGTAACTGCTGCTTTATATTGTCATTTGTTAGTACGCTCATTCTACAATTCCATTTAAATGTCCATCATACTTCCTGCTAAATGAATAGATCAGAACAGGTGTCTGCTCTAGTCATCAGTTATAAACAAATTGACCCCTGATCTTTGGATTATCAGAACTAGTCCATAAATTTGAGGTAATGACTTTTTCCTAATTAATGCCAATAGCATTATTAGGGAATATGGGGTTTGACTTTAGATAACTGCAATTTGAACAAAAAAAAAAGTGGCCTTTGACTATCAGGTCCCCGGCCCGTCAGTTAAATGTATAATGTATTTAAATATATGTTTTTGGCTTTGACATTTTCCCAGTCATAGGTTATTTTTCATTCAAGGGACTAGGACTCAAAAATGGAAAAAAAATGGAAAAGACAACCCTGATGTCAACAAAGGAATGTGAGGGGACAGTGTACTGGTGTTCAATGCTTGTAAGACTGTGGGGGCATGAATTTGTGATGGGAGGGGCAATAACTAGGGGCAATTTGATGTACATCTTATTTTCTCATGTCTTCTCTATCTCTCAATCACTACATACCTGTCCATAGTTGTCTATCCCAGTCACTAATCTATTGAGATTGAGTAAATCAAAAGCGGTCCTCAAGGACTGGCCTATAGTTGTGAGTCCCGCTGCTTGAAGGTTCCTCAATTCTGTCATGAATGTGGCATGACTCTCCTTCCATCCAGCCTATTGGAAACAGGAAAAAAACAAGGACTTGTTTTTTCTTTTCCCCTACAAAACGTGTGTTGGTACAAGGTGGCTGATGATTTATTTCTGTAGGCCAATCATAAGACAAGTTTTAGATTTCGCGATATTTACATGTATGTAAACACAATCATGTCTATATGTAGATCAACAAAGTACTCTTCAATGCTCAATGTGCAAGCAAGCTATCATCCTTTGAATCACTGTAATCCATGTTTTGATGTTTTTAATAATAGTATTATTAATAGTAATAATAACATGGGTCCATGTCAGTTTACTCTAAAAAGTAAGCTGGTCCCAAAAACACCCCTCCCTAACTTGACACCGCCTCGCAGTATAAATTACACCCAGAGTTCCTTGCTGCTCGCATTAAAACAAAATGTCGGCCATGTTATAAAAAGGGTATGAAAGCTCCTCCTGAAGATTTTCTCCTCACAATTGATGTGATGATCACAACGTGGTGGAGCGATGAGGCGACAATCTAGCTTGCTAGCTGCGCAATAACAAAGCTGGACATGACCGAAATTTAACTCTACCTTGATTCCAACCGGAACGTCCTCATAATTTACCAACATGTACCGGTCCCCTCTGCTTGCGGGATCTCTCGACCTCAACTGTGGAAAGAATAAAGAACTGTTTACCATTATCTAGAGACCAATGTGACACAATATTTTGCAACACTATAACGATGATAGCGGCGATCCCGCGTGGGATATTCCAGATCATATGTTCCGTAGTCACAGTACCTTCATAAAAGTCTCAACAGCGCCTTTTGCTATGTCCAGATAGGTAGTGCCCAGATGGGTGCGCTGGTTCATTGAAGCGGACGTGTCTATCAGAAAAAGTAAAACGGGCATTGTGATGTTGATGACACGTTCTGCATGGACTTAGTGTCAGTGCAACCGGTCAAAACGAAAAAGAAATCTTTTGTTCTCCTGCCGCCTACCCTTAGCTAGCTAGCTAGCTTGCTAACTGCCAGTCTCACACATTCTTAAAAAAAGTGTAGAATAGTGAGTGTAGAAGCCCTCTCTGTGTAATCTGGTCTAAAAACCTCAAACCCTAGGGGAAGGTTATTGATTATCGAGGGGTATTGATATATTATTGATATTTGGTAAAAAATTCCTAAGTTTCATAGAAACAAACTTCCCTGCCACATCGAGCCCCTGCTTCTCCCTACGCTGAATGCGCTGTGTCTTGTCCACTGCTTTTAAGCTCAGCTCCGCACTTGACACCGCCTCCCAAGCGGTCTTTCAGCGTCACGTGCGGACACACTCGGTTCCTGATAGGCTATTTTGAGAGAACAATTACCATATCCAAATAAGGGTAAGTCCACAAGATTCTTGTGCGCATGCTTGTTCTATGGGCAGGAATGCACGGATATTTGTCCAAGAAAGATGGGCAAATTGTGTAAAATTACACATAACGTGTTGTTGTAATGTAGCGATCTATATGTATACAATTAAGCTGATAGACGAGGTTGGTGAAATGATAGCAAGGAGAAGCTTTATGCCTGCCTTTTGTGGCATGATTACATAATGTTCAGCTTCGACAGGGGACAACTAATATCGTAAACACATGATGGGTTCAGAGTGTAGGTTTGGAGCAAATCATGAATTTGCTAAGATTCTTAATACATTTGGTTGGTAATCTATGTGACAAGAATTGTATCTTTGATTCCAGTACCCATTCACTTTACCCATAAAAACAGAATAAAACATTATCATTTGTTGCATTAATTAAGCTTTGTAACGCTACAGAAGAGGAATACAGACTGTTTAAATCATATTTAAACGTAGGCTATAATTTAGGTCATGTAGTGAACCGTTGGATAGCCTACATTAGAATGACCACTGTTTACAGTAGGATATGATTGATTCAAGACACCCGTACACTGTATGGGCTCGAACCAAACATGATAAGAATATCTTTAGATTGAACAGCAAATGAGTTGTTCAATTTCTGAAAGGTATGATATCAGGTTATATTAAAAAAAAACATGGTCCTGGATTTACACAGTCTACTTAACCAGTTTACTATGCACATTATTTATCGGAGTGATTTGTATTGGCACAAATTTGAAAAATGTATACGCCAGGTTACTTTACAGGACGAGTAGCCTTTCTCAAAGAACATTTACAGTACGACTTCTTTTCAGTTTTGACATAATCAAAGGGTTGCCTCCTGAAGTAGCTAGATGACAAGTGTCTGTGTAACGGTGACCGACCCATACTGGTATCAGTATTGATTGTGTGAAGTGGTACCTTCTCCCACGGTCGATTGTTTAAGGACACTGACTCCCGTGTTGGTGTGCGCAGAAGACCCTTGAGTTCGAACCCAGTCAGAGGCGAACAGGAGAGGAAGCGAGAGTGTTCGCTAGCACCGAGGGTCACAAGTCAGGAACAAAACACAACACAGACCAATCACATTCGTCACATCTGCATAAATGTGCTCAGTCTAAAATCTATTGGCACTTTTTGAGATACAAGTTTTAAGAGCCTAATTGTTAGAACTAAACATACTGTCTAATGTTTTCAGTTCAATAAAATGTTTCTCATATTGTTCATGAACATTTGAGGGGGTCATTATTCAGAAATGTAGTGACAGTAGACATTCAGCACAGTATTTATTCTCCATAATTCCCTGTTCCACTAATCTGTAAACAGTGACCTCTAAATATATTGGTACTCCTCCTAAACTAATTGGTTTAAAATATTTAATTTGACATGTGGTAAATATAACATCTCAAATGTTTGTAATGCTCCCAGCAGCACAGTGGAGTCCGTTGTTATTAAATGAAAGTAGTTTGGGACAACCAGGACTCTTTCTAGAGCTGTCCCTGTGGCAAAACTCAGTAACCTGATCAGAAGGACCCTTGGTCAGGCCCCAATGGCTACTCTAACAAAGCTTTTGAGGTCCTCTCCCCACTAGCCTACTGGAACGACAAACTACACAGACATGCTCAATCAACCAGGCCTTCATGAAGGAGTCCCAAGACGGAAGCCATTCCTTTATATGGCCGCCTGCTGGAGGTTTGAGAGCATGTGGGAAAAGATTATCTGGTCTCATGAGACAGAAATAGGGGCCAGGACAATGATCCGAAATAGAGGGAAGGGTATACATGCAGTGAAACACTGTGAGGTCCTTGAAGAAAACCTACTACAAAGTGCACAAAACGTCAGACTGTGGCGAGTGTTTGCCTTTTATCACAAGAAAAACCTGAAGCTGAGTTTACAGCCAAGACATTGCTGGAGTGGCTTCAGGAACATTCTCTAAATGCCTGAATGGCCCATCCAAAGCTGGAACTTATAAAGTTATAAAGAATATCTATGGAGTGACTTGAAGATGGCATTTCCATGCTCTTTGTCCAATCTGACAGAGTATTCAATTATTTGCCCAGACAATTGGAGAAAATACAGGTGCACAAAGATTGTGGAGATTCACCCAAGAAAGATTGGCTCGTAACTGCTTTCAAAAGTATTTCTACAAAGTAACTATAAGGGGTTCGAATACTATTTGAAAATATATGTAAATTTTCATGACACATTTGAATAGATCTTTAAAATAATTGTAAATTGAGTCAATAACTCCACAAAGTGTGCAAAGGGTGAAGGTGTCTGTATACTTCCTGTGCCAGGGTTTGACAACCAATGTTGATAAAGCCTATTAGCTGTCATCCAGCAGAGGGCGGTTATCCCGATTGTCGGAATGAATGTAGTCTACATTCTTTTCCCCCTACTTATCCCCGAAGTTAACCATTTAAGTTATCATTATTCTAACAAACATTAACAATGACATATATGAGTAGCCAGAAGTGCTGCTTTGAATAAAAAAATGGACTTGCAACTCGTCGGTTAAAATATCTCTGAAGATTATGGGCGTGGTTAAAGGTGAACGTCCTGTCAGCTGACTGACATCATCCCTTGCTGTCACAACATTCTGAACTGCACTCGTTGGCTAAATACCTAGCCAGTGCATGATATACAGCCGCAATCCACCTGGCAGTGTGTGAATAAGGTGTTATGTTACCAAAAGCCAAACCTGGAGAAACAGCTAACGTTAGCTAGTGCATCTTTCTTTGGTGCATCTCTATGGCTGCCGAACTTCCCAAGCCGCAGACTCGGAAACCCGTGCTGCTTAGCCAAATTGAGGCTTTCCAAGATGTTGTGAGCGCTGCAGTGATCATTCCAAAGGAGGACGGCGTAATAAGCGTCTCTGAAGACAGGTAAAATCAAGCCACAGCACGCCATATCGAATCATTGATGTACTTTTGAACCAACTAAGCAGTCTTCCAATTATTACTGGCTTACTACATGGCTTCTGACTCAAACCTCTGAACCAGACGATCTGTCCAATTGATTACGACAACAAAATTATGATACATATATATATATATATATATATATATATATATATATTTTTTTTTATATTTTTGGTTACGTACCTATGCTTTGAGAACATATTCTCACAATAAAAAATTATTGTTTAAGGATTATTTAATTTTGCTGGATTGCTTAAAACATGTCAGCCATGTGCTTAGAATATGTCAGATATGGGTGTCATGCCTGTTGAAATGTTTGATGCTTTCAAACAAATAAAAAGGTCTATGCTGAGGAAAAGTAGTATTCACTTAACACTAGGTTGAAAACACTATGTTGTCAACTGCAGACCAGTCCCATTCCGCCCACTTTACACTGCAGGACAATCCGGGTATGGCTGAAGAGAGACAGTGGCCAATACTGGCCTAGTGTGTACCAGACAATGCCTGGTAAGTGTCACTTCTACCTTTAAATCTAGATAGACCAGACCGCTAAGCAATTAACTCTTCAGAAGCTATAATAATCCACACTCAATTAGATAACTCATGTCTCTCCCTGTTTGGTTTTGTTGAGAGATAAAATACCTGCTACATTTCAGTGAAACCCAACATGTGTGAGGAGGGATCGATGAAGTTGCATACCTGGGAAATTGCTTCCCAAAAGGATACTATATAAACATTTTAAAAAATGATAATGTGTTGGAAAAGGAAAGATTTAATTCAACAAAGGTGGGTGGATGTGTGGGTCTATAGCTAAACAGACGTGTCTCTCTTTTGTTCACAGCTTTATGCTCCTGTATGTCCTTTAACCCAGAGACCAGAAAGTTGTCTGTGGGAATGGATACCGGTGCTGTGTCTGTGGGTATTAACCGATCACTCATCACTGTGCATTTAAAGCTCCGCACTCCCTTTGGCTGGTCACTGTTAGGGCAGCATCCCGACGGGTTTCTAAAGGGCCAGTCTTGTCTTGTGATTTCAAATGGTTTTATTGCATCAATTCGATTTTCATAAAGGAAATGCAGTCTAACCTCATTCGCTGTAACCGTCTATTTTAAAACAGATCAAATGGATGGTTTCCGTCTGTCCGTCAGCGTAGTTAGTCTAGACGCCTCACCACAGCTTGGTTGTTCAAAATGCTAAATAATGCAGTGAATACCGTCAAGCCACTACCTGTTCCAACCCAAACACCTGTGACAGATGATGTACAGGGTTCAGTGATGCCATCAGGTTTCACTCATATCAGATAACACTGTACAGTAACTACTCTCGGCTTCCTTTCCTCTCTTCCTCTCCAAACTGAACCAATCAATACTGTTAAGGGTTTTGCGTCTCTTAGTATTCTCTTGCTTGATTGGATGATGAGCTCTTCAAGGTAATTATTATAAAATACCAGACTTGATGAGGCTTGGTTGCTGAGGAAGTTCATTTTTATATATAGATCAAGTTCTGGATAGGATTTTTGGACTACCCATGACTGCAGGAAAAACTGATTGTAAAGAGAGCATCGAAACCCTTGATTTAGCATTTGTTTAAGATTAAGGTCAATTCATCTATACAGTATGTAGCACTCTATATAACATGCAGTCTAATCAAGACTATCTACACGTTAAAAAAAACGTTTTAGGGAAGATAGAGGGAGGTACATGCCCTTCCTGTGTCTCAGTAGATGAACTTCCTCTTTTTTACTCATATTTAAAACTGTGGCCTTAGTCAGCTTAGTGTTATCTGTTTCTGTATTGTAGGAGTTCATACTGTCTGAAGACTTCAACAAGATGACCCCAGCAAGAACATACCAGGGTGCGACAGAATGTTTGTGTTTCTGCATGTGTGTATGTGTGCGTGTGTGTGCATTGTTTTGTGTATTTTATTTTATAGTTATCCAACCGTTTTACCCGAAAACGGACCTTTTATTCTGTTGTCCTTGTTTTGTTAAATCCTTATTCAACACCGAGTGAGTATGCGTGAACCTTCTGTCCACAAATTTCTATTCAGAAGTATTTTCCCTTGCATATAACTGTGTGCGTGTGCGTATGCGTGTGCATGTGTGTGTGGCAGCCCACCAGGGCAAAGTGACGGTGGTTCTGTTTGTGCTGGAGATGGAGTGGTTATTGAGCACGGGCCAGGACAAGAACTTCACCTGGCACTGCTCTGAGAGTGGACAGCAGCTGGGGAACCACCGCACCGCCGCATGGGTCTCTGGACTGCAGTATCCTTTACCTTTGGACAGAATGCAGCAACAAATTGGCTCCATGATATAGGCCAGCAAGACTAGTGATAGAGTTCTGGAAGTAGATAAAAGGCTTTGGGAGTCATTCTGCACTGTCATCCTCACCAAGGAGCTTCTTCTGGAGACTGCTTTCTTTTTTTTACTAGCGTTAGCATGCTAGCCTGGAGCAAAACTAAGGATAAACCCTTTCTATGTGGAATTCACTGATGCGTGATGGAAATTGACTAGCAAGTCCCCTGTACTAAACTCTTTGCTTGGCTGAGCAAATTGCCAAAGCATTGGATCTCGATGGTCAGTTGTGTGGAGGGTTTGCAGGTTCAAAACGTAACAAACTACTGGTCAACCCAAGGGAATATAGCAGAAATGAAGGGAAAAAAATGATAAGCCCAGTAGTTAGGGGTATAAAATGGCTGCCATTTTAAGCGTTTACATTACAATACAATACATACAAATAAAAGCACCTTTAGTTTTTACATCACCACTAACGGTAATTGGAATTATTATTTCCTTGGCTCGTCTTTGCTGCAAAATGTCCTTCAGTTAGTTATTGAACTAGTCTTGTGGATATTTTCTCAGAGCTGAGAAAATGAGATAGGTCTTTATTCTCTTGCTTTCTGTGCAAAAGGTAATTATCATTAGTAACATTTTAAAGACCATAGGTAGTTGCTGTGATCTACGGTGATAACTAATGTTGGGTGGTAGTGAAGGAGAAACACAGTTATATTAAATGAATGGGGAGTAAAATATACATGCAGGAGTTACACAATCGTTTTAGTGGTGATTTAATTTGCCTTGGAACTTGCAAACAAGAGTAGTAACTGTTGACTTTTACCTTAAGAAAGTGGTTTTAAGAGGGTCACTGTTGGTACTTAACGGGGAATCCCAGGTTCGATGTAGAGACCAGGCACGCCTTTGTGGGGGATCAGTCTGGACAGGTGACCATCCTAAAGGTGGAGCAGGACAGCTGTAGCATGGTGACTACCTTCAAAGGACACACTGGTACTTCTTTCTCTGCTAAACAACCTAGACATTTGTGTTGGGAAATTTAGTTTTGCTAATTTAAGACAGTCTGAACTGATTCAACCAATTCAGTCCAGCAATATTACATTAGATCATTGATCAGAAAACGATGTTCACTAGTCTGGAGATATTAGTTCAATGATCAGAAAACAATTTTCATCAGCCCAGAGATATTTGGTCAATGATCGTAACTTATGTTCACTAGCCCAGTAGCAATGCAGACTACTTCTTGTTTTACACAACTTGTGAATAGTACCACAAACATTATTTTTAGCAAATATTAGGTTATGCAAAGCTGCTTAGCAGATGGTATTTCCTTTTTCTGTCAATACATGGTTCTTTGTAGGATAATAAATACAGTTATTTCTAAATGTGATCTATTAAGAGTCAAAGGCGGGTCTTGTCAGTGTTTTCCTGGTGTAATTTACCAAAGGCTTTAGTAAGACTTCACCTATGTAGAAGATGTTTACCTACAACCTCTGGGTGTGGTTGCTTAACTGTCTGTGTGTGTTTCTGTGCATGTGCTTAGGGAACGTGACAGCTCTTTGCTGGGACCCAGTTCAAAGGGTTCTGTTCTCCGGCAGCTCAGACCACTCCATCATCATGTGGGACATTGGCGGACGCAAAGGAACTGCTATCGAGCTCCAGGGACACAAGTCAGTGACCATACTCAGGGTCTCTCCTGTGTTTCTTTGTTATTAGGCAGCCAGAATAGATGCCAACCAGACAACTGTTTTTTTCATTGGTCATTGTGGCAGCAGCGCTCGCAGTGTTAGACTGAATTCAGTAAAAATGGTTGGCTATCTGCAACCTCTGGCAGTGCAGTCAAAAAATGTTATGTTACAAACTTCTTCAACCTTTTAACTGAATTTATTTGGCAGCCTTTTATCTTCTATGGATAACTGAAAACGAAGGATTTGGGAGGTGTGATGGGGTATAATCCACTTAAAACATAGTTTGGAACGCAGAATTGTGTACACTATATATTTCCTGTGAGTGGGAGTTCTTATCGGGACCACGGCCAAAGTTCAGATTATCTGTTGATCAGCTTCATTTCAGTGTTAGCTGCCTTCACAAGTCACACTATTTGTGTGATGGATTGATTGTTCCGTATATGTTCATTTTGGAAAGTTCCTGCATTTTCAATATCAAAAGCCATAATCCAAGATGAGCACTTAAAAAAAAAAAAATAATAATAAAAAAACATTTATAATGGATTTTGGTTAACAGGTATGTCATTGGGGTTTTTGATTGCATGTCTCGATTATCAAAATGTAAGATGTGAGATATCCTTACTCTATTCATGAAGGCTCTTTTCGACAGCTCTGCAGGGACTCCGTTACCTGATGAGAAATGAATCAATCCGTACTCTATTCCTGCAGGCTTGGTATATGACGCTCTGCAGGAAAGGCTTGCCTTTATACCTTTGACCTGAGATGAAACCACTTTCTTTCGTTTTTCGACATGATATTCTTTCCTTATAGAATGCATGCTATTCTACAGTCCATTTATCAGTTAAGTGTGGTTGTGTCACCAGTGAGAAGGTCCAGGGCCTGTGTTATGCTCCACATACCAAGCAGCTCATCTCCTGCAGCTCAGATGGAGGCATCGTCATCTGGAACATGGATGTTACCCGACAAGAGGTAAGACAGTTTATTACCACGCTCCCAAACTCTCTTTGGAGTTTCTCTTCCTCTTTCTCTCTTGCTCTCTTACTGTCCATCTCTACCATTTCCTCATACTGTTTCCCGTGGTGTCTTGTGTGAATTTATTAATGTAATTGTGTGTACCCTAAGACCCCAGAGTGGCTGGACAGTGACTCGTGTCAGAAGTGCGAACAGCCCTTCTTCTGGAACTTCAAACAGATGTGGGACAGTAAGAAGATCGGCCTGCGACAGGTACAGTAGCATATGTGATCCACTGGGGGGCAGCAGAGGTTTGTTATTGGCGGAAAAGAATCATGTTTCTTTTTGTTTGTGATGATACTTGATGTAAATGCTCCCGATGAAAAGTCTGCTCATGACAAAAAAATATTTTCAAAGCACATCTAGAATCGTTCTCCATGCCTCAGATACTAGCAATGAATGCAGACTTGACAATGTGTATACACAGTCTCTAATTGGGTGGGAGCACAGCCTCAATCAGGGTGGAGACACCGTCTCTAATAGGTTGGAGATTCAATCTCATACAGTTTTCTGTATGAATAATGAGTTGGCCTTGTTTAACCATCAAGTTCATTTTTCTCCCCCCAGCACCACTGTAGGAAATGTGGCAAAGCAGTGTGTGGGAAGTGTTCGTCCAAGCGATCCACTATCCCACTCATGGGCTTTGAGTTTGAGGTGCGCATCTGTGACAGTTGCCATGAGACCATCACCGATGAAGAGTGAGTGATAACATCCTGGTTTGGAATTGTTCCTTTTTCCAACACTAGAATGCAGAGCGATCAAAATTGTTGTTTGATGTATATATTTTTAAGTACTACCCGCTAATCAGAAATGTGAAAACCCCTATTTCCCCCATTGCTTCTGGGTAGGTGTTATTTACACATCCGCTTAGTATGGAGTAAAAATCATGTCTAGAAATAGTTAAGAGCAATTTAGATCATAAACACCAAAACCCCTGTGTAGTCCTTAGCCCTTCAACTCAAACACCTACATTGTTATTATAATAAGCAAGTTCCGCAAAGGTTTACAAAGTATGTCATTAGTTTTAGAAAATAACTACAATTGTAGTATTACCAATGTGGGTAGTTCAAGTTCATGAGTTTATTTGCCATGTGCCAAGTAGAAGTACCAGTACATTGTAATTCTTACTCCCGCTCTTCCTGCAAGCATTAGTATACGGTAGGTTCAAGTTCAAGAGTCTGAATCATCATAGCATGCTCTCAGAGTTTGTTATGTGCCGTTCTGGCAAATCTCCAGTGCGCTGCCACATACCTTTTACTAAGGAGTTGATAGAGGCCATTGTTCTGCTGGGAACATAACAATCAGAAATAATTGTATACATGTGACCAGATGTATGTCTTTACATAACTTGATTGCAGAGGTTTACCAAAAGTTCCTCGCTGTTCTTGGCTTGCACAGAGAATTGTGGAACAGTTTGCAGCATACAGGCGTTTGCCTATTAAGTCACATTCGATTAGTTACATTTTACAAAGGTGGACCGCAATCATGTTCTGGGGCCATTTCAAGGATAATCAAAGTCCAAATGTTGTACTAGGGCTTAATTCAGAATGTCATGCAAATAGTGAGAACACTTATCTTAAGATATTTTGATTATTGATTTGCATTACATTTGCTAAATTAAAAGGTGGTTTAGCTGTGTCCTAATGGGTTTGTTGATGAATTGTACGTTTTGGGGCCAATCAATCTGTTTTAAATAGATCTCGTTAGTGGACCCCACCGTACATGTTGTTTTGTAGTCATGTGGATCAAGGTCAGGGTTAGAACATGTTCAGGCTGTAGGTAAAGATAAGAAGTCTAAACGTATAGATCTCCTTGCCAGACAACTGTAGCCTACGATGGGCTTTCACAAACTTGAAACCCAGGAGGTTGAGCTAAAACAACATTGGCAAGTGGGGTTTTCCATTGCTTTATTGCCAGGATCATATAGTCTGTCTCAGACTTTGACTTGAACTGGGGTGAAAAAACGCAGTTGGGATGAGAATGATTCTTTTTGGGCTCCTCTCCATCGGGCAACTAAGGTCAGCACAACGGGAGGCAACCACTGTTTTTAATTTCTCTTTGTCCTCCAGCCGAGCGCCCACAGCCACCTTCCATGACAGCAAGCATAACATAGTTTACATGCACTACGAGCCCACCACAGGCAACCTCCTGACCTCTGGCACTGACAAGGTCATCAAGGTGAGAGGAATGCTTTGTGACGTGTGTGTGTGTGTGTGTGTGTGTGTGTGTGTGAGCTTTCCATTTTTATATAGTACTTTCATTGATTTTGCAATGGTAACGTATTGCCAAGCTAGCACATATATATATGGATGTCTTGAACTTTTATGTGGATATACTTTATAATAACTTGTATGTTGTATGCCCACAGCTGTGGGACATGACTCCTGTGGTCTCCTGAGAACTGTGATTGGCACCAGGTCGACAAGTGACAGCTACCGTAACCAATCGCCGTAAGGTTTAAAGCTCAGGTAGCAGTTTTTCCAACCCAATGAGCAACTTGCAGAAACCATGGTCCATGGT
>CM030172.1:33003697-33121882 GCA_017639675.1 Aplochiton taeniatus | reverse complement strand
TATAAGTGTATTATAACTAGTGGCGGCTGGTGAAAAATATTCTAGCTGGGGCTGTGCCGTAAGTTTCAGTAACCATAATATAATTGAGCACAAACTGCAGGCTACAAGTGCTCTGTGAAATTATAAGTATTTAATTAATGAATGCCAATAAAGTTAAACTATATGCAAAGAAAAATGTCGTCCAAGGAACATTTGTGTGTCTGTGTTATTTATAAGGTAATTTTACCCTTTCCTTCTGAGGCAAACCTGTCAATGACCCTGTAATTACTGTTTTTCTCAATACCTTATCCCGCAGTTTTTAAGCAGAATTCCTTTTATCGAAACAATAACACAGCCATCAAAACAGAAGCACACTAGCCAAAACGTTAAATATATTTCGCAAAATGCGCTAACATTACCAAGACTGAAAATACCTGTCACAAAAATAGTTAAGCCCATCCAAAAAGAAAAGCTTGTCATCTAATGAGAATAATGTGATTTCATAATTGAAACCTCTGTCACCATACTAGTGTACCACAGCAATATCAATTTCTTGCAAAATGCTCGAAGACACTAATATATATATATATATATATATATATATATATAAATACTCATCTCAAAACCAGATCAATTCACCAATCAATAAACCGTTGTCAGCTATTAGAAGACCGTTTGAACAGTGGCTGGCACACTAAATACTAGCTACAACCATCAATATAGAAACTGTAAGCTTTCATACTTGCAACTTTGAATGAGTGCTGACAAGTTAGGAGAAAGACATTTCCATGAGAAAACAAACATGTTTACGTAACTCCAAATATGTGCTGGTTAAACATATCAAATATTGTAAGAAATCTGCCATACAAAGCAGGACCAACTTATAAAGAATTTCCAGAAGAATACTGTGAAGCATACAACGCTTTACAAACAACCTGCTCACATGTCATACAAAGCATACCTCAATGTGCACAATTAGGACCATGCAAAGAATTACTGACTCGTATTCTCCATTTTTGCCCTGGGACACTCATGTTTCTTGATCTTCATAGATAAATGTTTCATGTCCCTTACCCCTGTACAAGTCCATGTCGAATCTGTCCCTGCAGTTTTAAAAATTAAGCATGGAAAAAAAAATTGGATATTTCTACAACTGCATCCTGCTAGCCAAGCTTTTTTCTCGTACCAACTACAAGAGAAGCCTAGCATGTAGGCCTCGACTGTGCCTCGATGTGCCAAAAAAGACAAACTGGGGTGCTAAGTTTATCGCCGTTTCTGCATAAGACTTAAGTACACTGATCGGCTAAATTTGTGCTGCTATGTATATATTTTATGTCAGCAAAAATAGCTTTTTGGCTGAGCTGCTACACTGAATGGGCGACTTTTCTAGCGCCCCAAAGGAGAGGGGATGATTCATCGAACTGGGATGATCAGGGAGCTAATTTCCCCTCAAACATAATGATAAATATTTGATGTATTACACTACTGTATTATGTATTTTAAACACACATATAATTAAAATAAGTAATCATTGTTCATGTTAAAGAAATGTTAATTTTACAAAAGTAATTCAGTCCGCCAGGAAAGATGGCGCCCTAGCACCCTCTATAGGCCAGCCACCACTGACATTTATTAATAAAGTAAAAAGAGTGTATGGAAAAATGTCCACCTATAGATTTGGCTGCTATTTTAGATGGCGTTCTTAGAGGGAATACAGTCAAGATGGTTGGGCAGCTCTACCAAAACAGATTTAGAAAAGAGGTTTTGTGATACTGATTACGTTAATGTACCTTAAAGAGAAGTTATATTTTACGCCTGAGCAGTCCTAAATGCATGGCATTTAATAATTGTGATACATTTAGAGAAAATGTTTATTTTTTTATTTATTTTCAAAAAAAGTTTCTCATTTTTTGTGCTAGATCTAGATAACGTCGCTAATTATTACCATGAGGGCAAGCAGTACCAGATTGTATCTTCATTGGCTTAATCTAATCTGTTATATAAAAATCTTTGTTCAGCATAACTATAAAATCAGTGTTGAAACAGACAAAAGCTTGAATATAAGCCCTACTAAAACCAAGCTGGAAACATAAAAACTTTGGAATGTTATCTTAAGACACTGGTTCTATTAAAATGAAAATGTAAATAATTTCAATAATTTCATTAGAACATAACTTGGATAGACATTCTGAACAATGAAATCGCTTATTTCTAAGTCATTAATGTTGCACTATATAAAAACAGCTTTTGCCTACTTCTACACTAATACTTACGAGTTCACTTCTATATGAATTCTAACCAAATTGTTTAGCACACTAATCTAAAGAATAAAAGCTACTCACTTCCTGCTTCCTAGGACAACGGACTAACCCCAAATACTACAAAAATATATTCTTTCACAGTAGTCGGAAATAAACAATCAATCAAGTCAGGTTTTATTATTAATGCTGCGCGAAAACTATAGTAGCACATAATTTTTCCGGTTGTGTACAGTGAGGCGGTATAAAGATCAAATTAAACTCAGTCAGTTAAGTGCCACTGTCTCTGCTCTGTATTGATTTGCAATAATGAACTAACAAATCTTTTTTTTTATGTTTTTATGGCTCGACTGGAACGATTTGGCTCAGAAAAATAAATCTAAACTGTTAACTATTGTTCTTCCTCTGGTTCTAAACAAGTGTTGTAAGATAACTAACATTCATTTCCAACGCGTTCATCTTTCAAGGGGTGAAATTTCCTTCTCAGGTAGTATCATCAACAGTCCTAATGTTGAGAATGGAGTACCAACATTATCAATTACAGCCACCGCATTTTTATGGCAATTAGAATTTTACTGGTGGCATTTGAAGCAGGGGTAATTAGCAAGGTGTCATGTAACTTCTTCACAATGGCACTATAGTGCCTGACAACCATTTGTTTAATGTTACATTTGAGTAGAAAATGGCCCTAAACTATTTTGCAATACAGTGCCCCAGGAATTGTCCAACTAAGCAGTCCGGTCTTGTTCAGTGGGACGTACAACCAAAATCATGTCTTATCTTATACAGTAGCAAGTGATAGAATTAGCACCAAATAAATACAGCAAGCAGGTCAAAATGTCTAAATTAAATATGTTTAAATAATTCCTATTCCATATTACATTGCTGACCTTGCAGTGATGATTGCAGTATTATAAAGAAAAATATTATAAGTATTTTTATTGACACTAATGCTTAGGAGCAACACTTGTTCTGAATCTGGAAGGCAAAAGTTCCCCTCATATCTCTTGTACAAACAGAATCCTTGTCAATAATTCCACTCATGTCTCTCAGCATCTGACCAGGAGGCCTCACATTGAGATGCCTAGCTTCTGGGCCAGCTGGTCCAGTGTTGATTGGAGCTTCTCCTCGTCCGCTGGAGTCGACTTGGAGGATGCCAGGGGTAAATGTGTGGCCACTGCCTTACGATCTGCAGGGACATTTTAGCAAAAGGAATAAAGCACTTCCAGATATATCTGGACACCTTTGACCAACCTTATTTGTTAGAGCTATGACAGTTATTACAGGTATTTATCTGCACCCCGAAAACGATTAGTTAAGTTTACTTTGAGTAGTAATGTGATTGGTATCAGAGGAAGAAAAGTAAAATGTTTAGCATGCTCATAAAAAAAAGGCTCTAACCTTGGAAGAAGAGTCCACTGGGCTGTTTAGAAGCAGCTGCTGAAACGGCCAGCCACACCACTGTGTCGGCCCCCATGGCTTCAGTCCTCAACTTGTTCTTCATCTTGGCGTGAAAGTCAGGCATAGATAACTGGACCGCTATGAAAAAGAAAGACAAAGAGCAGAAGTGTAAATCGTCCAACATAAATGACGTACCAATTCAAACGTATCCACTTTTGAAAAACTGGTGGTAATGTTCGCTTGGTACCTGGTGTGTCCGCCCAGCCCGGGTGCATGGAGGAGAAGTGGACCTCCTTGTGTTGGGCTGCCCATCTCTCAGTCAGGATCACTTGCTGCCTCTGTTACAACCACACAGCATATCACTTCTTGAGAATGATAGTTTTCAGACAAAAACATGTACCTTAGTTTGAATGCACCCTTCCTTACTTTGTTTTGAGCATAGGCCATGGTGCCGTCAAACGACCCCTTCTCCATTTGCAGGTCGTCCATGTTCAGTTTCTGAACAAGCATGCCCCCAGATGACACAGTGATCTGGGAGTGCAGACAACCGTTTCATTAGCATCATTTAGATCCATCAATCAATTGAACTAGCTTAAAGCAACGAAGTCAACTGTTTGAAGGTGAGTTTAGAGACACTTTTCCAATGCTCATCAGCTCAGTTATTGGGAAACCATAAGTGGGCAGGCAGTTAGCTAGTTAGCAATTTAAATGTGTATGGATAATAGGCCTGTTTTACCGACAACAGCGACAAGTATTTCTGGCCTTGACTACTGCAGGGTAGCAACGTATAATCAAGGAATCACGCACATCCCTCGATCAAATAAGCTGCTTTACTGTCTATGCTTTGATAACAAGATTTTAAAGCAGGCATCACAATGTTCCAATGGTAGAGGGCTCAGTGGTCGATGGTTGTCGGCATCGGCGATGGACCATCGGCCCAACCCTACAAGATCATAATTGAAACCGGACTCACCACTCTAGGGTCATCTGCCTTTTTCAGAACGGGTATCAAGGCTGTAGTTAGGATGTAAGTACCTGTGAATAACCACAGAGACCGGTCTAGTGAGCTACAACCTGGAACGTTTCACTTACATGTTTCTTGTACAATACAGTATAGTTATAGCATCCCCCCCCAAAACGATCAGACATACTTTTGGTATTGTTCTGCAGTGTACCCACAGAGGTCAATGTTACATGAAACATTGAAATAAAAATTAAAGGGGCTTTTACTCCGTACCAAGTGTGTTCGTGGCAAAGTTCTTCTCTATACCGTCTTCAGTCAGCTCTCGCTGGTTGACCATACAGCCTGCGTTGTTAATCTGGGGACGGGATGGGCACAACACTTACTCATCACCACTGTGAATACACTCACTTTTCACGACATGTTCATTTTAACAAAGCAGAAAGAGCAAAACCGATACTTACCAGTACATGTAAACTGTTGTTTTGTGCAAAGCTCTGACCGAACTCCCACACTTGCTTTACACAGGACATGTCCACTACATGTACATAAACATTCTGGAAGGGGAGGAGGCAGTGTGGGTGGGTAAGACAAAGACAAAAATTATGTGAAAACATTCCAAAAGTGCCTTACGGTCCATGTTACTGAAATATTATTATTAAAAATATTATAATAATTGTATTATAAAGCATTATAAATTCCGAATATTTTCTTTGTTTACAGCGGACAGGGTTGATCAAAAGTGATTCATGAGAGATTTCAGTTACAAAGTTGCAACGTTTATGTATCATAAAATCAGCACAACAAGGTAAATATCATCCCAGGCTAAGAAAAAAAGGTTTGTTTTCACGCGGAGTCAAAGATAAAAACAATGACAACGCTTTCAATACATTTCAATAGACTGGGCACTATTAGAAGACACAGACGCATAATGAATAAACCAAAGTGTGGTACCTCCACAACTGATTACTTCACAGCATCATTCAATATTGGTTTCAATAGAAATCCCAGAATCTAGGAATTTAAAAAAAGGCTGCTGCATCTCTAATGTGACTGTTATAAATGAGTGAGGGTGTGGTTTAGTAGATATATATGGAGTAGACATACATGTTCATGGTTATATGTTTTGCCCACATCAGCAACTTCCAACCTTAACCAATAATTTCCCTTTGTAGGTAGTAACTCTAACTTTCAATATGGTAGTGAGATAAGATGGGTGGTTTCAGAAGGATTGCCTTATAAATGAATAACGGGCTGTGAAGTTCTATCCTTATACAAAGAGGAGGCCAAACAAGCTCATTGTTAAGTACACTATGAGTTTTGATATACGTGCCTGTTACGAAATAGAAAGCACTTGGTTAAGTGTTTTTGAAAGAAAGCAATTTGTTTACAGTAACAGTACTGTTTAATATGTGACCATAGTCACCTGGTTTTTACTCTGCTCCACAACGTCCTTTCTGGCTGCCTCAGCTCGCTCTTTGTTTCGACAAACCATGTGGACAATCCCCCCTAAAGCAGCGGACCATCGGATTGGTAAATTGGATGAACACACATGTACTAGCATGCATAAACCATACATTTTAATACATTGATCTGGTTAAGGCAATACAATATGAGCACAATGCAGGTCATTTGCAAGACAACGGTCCTTTTAAATCAGTCAAAACACCTTTTATCCTTTATGTTATGGGGAATTGATGGTTGAAGACAACTGCCATTCACTCTGTTTACACATTGTAATGAACATTCACTGTAGTGACTTCTCCTAGCAACGTTGTGGAACCTTTGGCGGACAAACACTGATACAAAGGCTCATTGTCGCTACGTCTACTAGGCTCAGTGGTTTTATTGGACCTTAAGTCCCTATCACTGCAACTGTTAATCTTCAACCATCCGACTTTTAGATAGTTAAAGAGCAGTTCATAAGAACAAGTTAGCAGTGACTTGTCAAGAGATCTAGTATACACAAATTAACATAAAGAAAAAACAATTATGTGGTATGACATACAAAACATCTTCCTTCTTAATTTGTTATACATATACCTTATTAGGTATAACTAGTTATACAGTTTGATTGGATACCTGAGAGGAATTCATTAGTTTAGCTATTATTAATGCAGACCTCTTTTGGCTACTTCATGGGCGGTGGTTTTTCCAATTCCACTGTTCGCCCCTGTTATCATGAAGGACCTGCCATTCAGGTCCACATCCAGATCTCCTGGGGTGAAATGCTTAGCTGCTGCTTCATATCCACTCCTGCAGTTCAAGACAAGAGCAAACACCATGCATCACATTACAACTATCTAAGAGCAATGCCTTGGATTTACATTGCTGTCTCGTGGTTGAGATTTTATAACTAGCTAATCATAGGTTCACGTTACTCATTGGCTAGATGTTACCTAGCTTGGTAATTTAGAGTACAGCCCTGATGAACGATTTAGCAGCGTAACATTCTCCTTACTTTGTATATTCTTGAAGTCCTTTGACCAACCACACGGCGTTTCTATAAAATGTCATGTTTCGTTATCTAGTGCTGCTCTACAAAAGGTTGGTTAGTCCAAGTAAGCCGTGTTCACCCGCTTGAAAACACACTGAACGTATTCCATGTTTCGTAACCGATTACTTGCATTCACCGCTCTGTTACGAAATAGGGGCGGGGATATGGACAGGGTGGAGAGTACAAATAAATGGAGTTCCGCTTCATTTGTTTACATCGTAGTCTTTCACTTCGTCTCGGCCACGCTCCCCTTTGAGAGAAAACAAACCAACCTTACCATCGCTTTCAATGAGATCCTGGCAACTTTGCAGAAGAATAAGATTTAAGAAATTGCCAGCACAATGCCAACAAAAAATGCTTGGTCACATATTGAAAGTTCATTTTTATCATAACACAAATATACATGCAAAGTTTACATATTCCATAGATAAAGTTGGTTTCAATTGGATTCATTTTGTGGTGAAAATAGACAATCATCTTTAACATCATAATAAAATATGTTTTCCAACCGTCAAAGGGTAATGGCAGGGGCTGTAATTTCATTACCAAATACCGATAAGCAACTACCTTTGATGTGAACTTCGTTTTTACATGTCCTACTTCTTTCCCCTTTCATACATTTTCACTGTAGAATTCAATATTGTTAATTATGTCTGAATCTACAGTTTTGGTGGACACCTTTCCCAGGCACAGGCAATGCTTGTATATGCCACACTTGTGTAACCCAAGCGGACAGATGCTTCCAGCTGGATCGATAGTGCACCGACATGTGAGCAGCTTTTACGTAGTGTGAGAAATAAATGAATCCTGATAGTTATGAAGACAACTCCATTTCATAATCAATAACAAGAACTGTCATCTTAAAACATTCAACAAATGCTTATGAATCTAACTCCTATATTGCTGTAAATAACATTATGGTGTAAGTGTATCAAACCTATGCTACCCAAGTGTATTTAATATTTCATACATTTTATATTTAAAAGATAGGATAACATAGGACAATGCTTGATCTGGCTTCCAGTGTAAGGTTCTACTTAGTAAGGTGCACTTAGAAAAATGTATGCTGTTTTTTTAGGTAAAGGGTGGTCCCACCAAATATTGATCTAGAATTCTCTTCTGTTCATTTAGTTTGTATTGTTTCAATTTATAAAAAATAAACTTAATTTTTCTTTTTTTTTTTAAAGCATTCTTATTTTACACCCTTTTTTCATATCTTCCTAAAACTTTTGCACAATAATTACTATTGTGACTTACAAATCTACCGAAACCGATCTAACGAAAGATGGGGCCATACCAAAATAAATGAATAAAAACTTTGGTTAAGATTTGCATGGGTTCGAGGTTTAGAGGTTTGGTTTACCAAAAATAATCCTTAAGTGGCAGTTTGTAAACTATTTTTTTAATATAATTCTTCTAATATGTAAAACACTTGAGTTTCTCCATTTGGGTCTTGATAACTGCAGATCAACAAACAGCAACTGTTACCATTTGGGAATTAAAATAAGTATCTGTGCTAAGACCTAAAGACTTCGTAAAACCATTCGAGGTAATAGTTAACCTTAGCAAAGACTTGGTTGATTAAAGGTGAATTGCACACATGGAAAATTCCAAATAATATGGCGTCATTACTGGAATTTCAGATTCAGCTTTGTCTTCACAAAGGAGTCATTGACAAATCTGAAATCGTCCTCTTGTTTTTTAGGATACTTAGTAACCTGGTGGACATTGAGTCAATGGACTACCTTGAGTCTACCATGTTCAGCCTACAAACATAAGAGGCACATGGCCACTAAATACTCACTCCTTTTCTCTCAAGGGGGTGGAGAATGGACAAGTGTTTCATAAGGTTAATGTGGATCAACTTATTCTCTACAAGATGTGAAATTTGTGTCACATACTGTGCCCCTCAAAAGCATGCAATCTCCTGCAACCCTCAAAGCTGCTTTTTACCACCTAGCACTCTATGACTAAACATGAGTATGGGACTTGCAGTTATGAGTAAACTGGGAAACAGGGCACTCACTGTGCATAGTATGAGAGAACTAAAAGGATGTTTGAGCAGGTTTGATATGGTGACGTTTATTTTCTCATGATCAAAAATGCATGCTTGTCATTACAAGTGGTAAGTAAATGTAGCCTAGCTTAGCAACAATGGCTATACGCTATCGGTTGCTGCCAGCATGTCTCCGTCAAAAGTGACAAAATACACCTTAAAAAAAACTCCAAAGCTGTGTTATTTACAAGTTGTATCTTCTGTAATTCACGTGTGCCGGAAAGAAAATGTAATCAAGATGTTGTTGCTATTGAAAAAGATACGCGGTTGGGCCTATTCTGCAAGGCGTAACAATATTCTCACCTATTATCTCCCAGCCTTGCAACAATAGGTCCAAGCGTGTATCTGTTCACCTTTGATGGAGCGATGCTAGCAACGGCCGATGGCTTACGGCCATTTGTGCTAAGCTAGGCTACATTTACCTACCTACTTACAGAATAAGTAATTATTGGTCGTACAATCATAAGATTGATATTAATCATCTCGTCTGACTAGGGATAAGTATGAACATATCTTATTTAAAAAAAAGTTAAACTATCCCTTTAAAATGCGAGTGAAGTCATTATTCCAGCAGGTCTAAAATCGAGAGGTAACATCCTCTTTTAGGCCATGCGAAGGTAAAACTTTGTATTGTATTGTATTGTACGTCTCACAATGGCAATCATTATCTTGTGTATATGTACACTTTCAGGTTGGTCTTGAAACACGCTCAATGTCCCACAGAACTTCTATTGAGACAACACCTCTTTGCAATTTAGTGGGTCTTTAGGCGGCTACATTTATTCAGAATATGGCCTAGACATGATCAGCTGTTGCCCCGCTCTGTTCTTTCCTACGGGGAAAGTAGTGGCAGGAGCTAAAACTGCTTTTTTCAGACGAGGATAAAATGATGTGCTACATGAATTGCCAGTGTAAGATAAATAAGGGTTTTTTAAAAACTTTGAATCATGAAAAACTGCATTAGAGGAGTCCCAGAATGAAACAAAAAGAGGTCAAAATGAGCATAATAGGTCTCCTTTAACTATAAACATCACATCTCCAGCATTACAAACCTGAACAAATACACAATTTGACTTACTTATCAAATGCTGGCCGACTGGAACAAACCACTTGAATGAAGTCATTTTGGAACAGACCCTACAACTTGTTGCCCTTTGCCCTAATACTTCCGGTACAACGTATCGTTGGTGACCCTTTCTCATCCTTGTACTAGTGGGTCCAGGATAGGGTACATAATGTTTCTGTAGGGTTGAAAATAACAGTAGGTAGCAAATTAACTTATGTCTATAGCAATCAAGATAGTAATCAAAGTAGCTCGCCCTCTTTCATTTTGAGGATAATGACAGCGCGATAACTAACGCTAACGCTCACGCTCTGGGCTACGTTTGCTTAGTGTAACGTCACGCCCCTACTAGTATCTCGATAACTTGTTGGTGTTAGCAGGTCGCCAATTCTAGCGTGGCAGAAAATGAACCTTCAATTATTCGATGCTCTCATTGCAGGTAAAACTGTTATCTATATTTGCTTGCGTTTGTTTGTCATGAGAAAAGTATGCTTCTTATAATGGTGCTACTTGATCGGTTTCCCTCAAAATTGCTTGTACGGTGCTAGTCCTATATTAGACTGTATTGCGGAGTAACGCCACACGACTTATTCGAGTTCATGCTAATCATGCAATGTTCACATGTTTGCCAAGTATAGGGGTTGCTACAGTAACTGCATATACACAGCATGGAGTCTACTAAGAATCGCCTTTACAGGCCTGTGGTTTAGCAGCCTAGCAGTTCCTACAGTTGGCTCCGTATTCAGTGTATAATGTGATAAATAAGTCAAATTGCGACTGTGTCAGAACTCTGGATGCCCGAATAACACGTTTTGCCATTGAAGCAAGTTCTTGAATTGGAATCACCAGGAGTAGCCTAAATGCAAAGTAATCAAAGGTTGGCAGACAATGTAAATTAAAGACCAATGATTTTGGCCAAACATCCTGTGCAGTGTGGCATGTGCGTGTTGGTCAGGGAAGCCTTATAAAAACATGGAACCAATGCAAAATATACTATAACAGGTCCTATCATTTTTATAATAATATATTATATTTTTTCCAGATACGCCCCTTTCTCTTTCTTCCTTGCGGCTACTGGTCACACCTCTTCAACTGATGTGTGCATCGATGTGGCAAGTTGTGAAACAACAGGATGTAATGAACTATTGGAAGGTGGCAGAGTTTGTTTCCTTGGTGACAGAGATGGTCCCAGAGCTGCTGATCTGCAAGCACAGGGCACAGCTCATTTTGGGAATGAAAGCACGGGTGAGCAACAAAGGACTGGATGCACAAACATGTATCCATGTAGGTTGTAAATGGCAAAGTAACTAAAGGTGCATTAAGCAAAATACAGAGTCCTGATTGTTCTTGAGGATAATGACAGCATTCCAATGTACTAAAGTTATCTGCTATGTTGTGTTTGGTAAGACCCCATCTATGCTGATGCCATAGGCATTTTGGGGATCGTCACTGAAATGATAGGATGTCCTGTCACTTTTTTGCATTGTGACTGAAATTCTGAAATCAGAATTTTCCATGATGTCTTTCTTTTTTCCTCCAGCATATTCTTGAATTGTGTCGTAGTGAGTATTTTGTGGATCCGAAGATAGTTACATCTCACCTGGACAGGATTCGACTTCTTAGCCCAACCAGTGAGAATGTAAGTTGACTCAAGCATTAAATGTTTGCCCTGAAATAGGTTGAATCGGGATTGAATAACTGTTGGCCGGACAAATGTATTTTGTTGGTTGGTATGCTTTTTATGTACTAATGGAGGTGATTGAACTTGAAATGGAGGTGTCTGAGGCCAACTTCATCAAGCTGGTACAGACTCTACTTAAAGACTCTGAAGAGAATGAACACTTTTTCAAGGTGAAACTACAATTTTATACAACAATGTTACACTTTTCTATACATTTAAAAAAAAATCTCCTGTAGTCAAATCATCAGTAAAATTATTGATCTAAACTATTTGTTTCCCAAAGGATGTTTTTTCAGCAGAGTACGGTTCACAGTATGACAAGGACTTGCAGACACTTTTTTGGGAGTTTCTCTGTAGACTGGCACAGCTCGTGCCACCTCCCAACCTTCAGCAGGTGAACTGACAATTTTGTCACAATAATAACAGGAATATGATTTATTTGACTCATTTCCCCAGAGTACTGTAGATGTTTTTTGATTGGTATAATTCCCCAACAGATTGCGTCTTGGCTTGGAAATGCACCAATTGTGGAGGACTGTGTTCATGTTGTATCGGAGTCGCAGCATCTGAAGAGTTTGCTCCTGCACTATAAAAATGCAGGGCATTTAGACATGCATGGTGAGTCACAGTAGGCCATAGGTCTCATGATCAAATAAATGAGAAAGAGAAACTTTTAGAGCAATACTGCCATCTTTTTAATGTGTGCTCTTATTATTCTTGTGTGTGCAGTTCCTCCCTCCCCAATGGGTGATTTTATCGTTTCTACTCTATCTTTCATTCCTACCAAGAGAGAGACGTTCACCATAAATCAAGCAAGTTGTCAAAGCCAATCGGAACCGCCTCAAAATGTTGTATTTGATACAACTTCATTTGTGGACAGTGTGGAGGTAGAAAATATTTCAGTGACGGACTGTGCTGAGGTAGAATTAGGAACAATTTCAGATTCAGAGGTTTTCATTGAAGGGAACCACAATGAAGAACCTGCAATAGAGGCTGTGAAGGGAGAAGCTGTAATGGAGGTTAATCAAGATGAGGTGAGCTATGAAGCCCTAGGAAGAACGGTCGAGGAACACAAGTGCAGTGGAGAGGACCTCATCTTTTTAAGGGAACCTAACATTCAATCAAACCCCTGCCATAAAAAAAACGTTGGACCTCATGAGTGCCCAGACTGTGAGAAAAGTTTCAAGTTTGCCTCTGCGCTGATCGCCCACAGGGTTATCCATACAGGCGAAAGGCCATACGGGTGCAATGAGTGTGGTAGATGTTTTTCATTTAGGCAGTCACTGGATAGACACAAGCACAGACACAAGGAGAAGGACAAGTATGACTGTGGGATTTGTGAAGATACCTTTCAGTCATTGTTAGCATGCACCGAACACAAACACAACCACATGGAAGATGGGGTTTATGTTTGCCCAGAATGTCCCCGGAAGTTCACATTTGAATTGGCCCTGGCTAAACATATGAAAAGTCACACAGAAGAGAAGACGGAGGAAAAATTACAAACGGATTCTAAGAAATTACAAATGGAACAAGAGAATGCAGGAATGCTGGACAATTTACAAGAGGGGACCTTTGTAACCTCTGAAAGTCATCATCAAGACCTGGCCTTAAATTGTCAACAATGTGATGTGAATCCAAAGGTTGAATCTGATCAACCAGTTGTGACAGAATTGTTAGCTACAAAAGTTGGAGACAAGGTCATGTCCTTTGTGAAGGCCCGCACCAGTGGGCGCAAACGCAAACCCACCATGAAGGTACAGATTATAAACCAACAAAAGCAAATTGCAAAGGTTTCATCAGCCAACAAAAGAGTGCCAGATGTCAAATCGGTGCCTTTCAATAGGTAAACATTTTAACCAACATAAAATTTGGTAATGAACCACAGTGTTGCAGTACTCTCATGGTAAATTTCCTTCTCCCCAACAGCACTGAACATTCTTATGGCTCACCTAAGACCTCAAGGGAAGAAGGTAAAAGTAAGTGTACTCTGCATGAATTGTGTAATGTATTAGAACCTTTCTTACAATGGCATGCAGAACATTAGCGTAATATATGAGCTGCATGAAATGTAAAAAAAAAAATAAAGTTCTTAGTACGTGCATCAAGCTGAGAGATAGAACTTTGAAATTGTCCTCTGTCCTCGCTACTCCTTTTACTCTATAGATGAGACACCTCTACAGCAGCCTATGGACAGGGCCCACGTTGACAAAGCCCCGGAACAAACGTCAACCTTTCAGCCCCACACAGAACAAAATGGCCGCTACACCTGCCTCGACTGTGAAAAGAGCTTCAAGTTCCAGTCCCTGCTGAAAGCTCATCAGCATGTACACACTGGCAAGCGGCCCTACCTTTGCTCCCAGTGTGGACGACACTTCTCTTTCAAACAATCCCTCAAGAGGCACAAGCACACACACAAGGATGGGTGCAAATATGTCTGCCTTATTTGTGGGGACTTTTTCAAGTCCATTGCTGCACAAAGAGAACATAACAGCAGCCACATGGAACATGGTCTATACGTTTGTCCTGAGTGTGACCGAACGTTTGCTTGGAAGTCAACCCTGGTAAGACATCTGAAAACTCACACAGTGGAAGCTGACAAGTCGAGTAAGGCCTCCCATTGTGAGCTGGGCTGCAGTGGTGTGACGTCCCTCAACAACCACCTCTCGACTCACCAAGCAGAGAAACTTCACACTTGCAGTTGTGGAAAGAGCTTTGCATATAAGTCCGGCCTGAAAGCCCACCAACGCACCCATATAAAGGAAAGGCCGCACCAGTGCCAGGAATGTGGCAAGGGCTTCCTCTACAAGGGAGGGCTCCTGAGTCATATGAAGATCCACTCAGAGGACATGCCCTACTCATGTTCATTTTGTGGCAAATGCTTCAAAAGGGAGAGGAACATGAAGAAGCATGAGCGTTGCCACACTGGGGAGAACGTCTTCAGCTGTTCTCAATGTGACAAGAGCTTTGTTTACAAGGCTACCCTAATCAGACACGAGTTAACACACTCGGGTGAGAGGCCTTTCCTTTGCTCTGACTGCGGTAAAGGCTTCTTTTCACATGCTGAGCTGTTGAAACATGAGCGTTTCCACACTGGACACAAGCCGTTCCAGTGCCCCCACTGTGGCAAGAGATTCACCCAGTCTTGCTACCTCACTATTCACCTTCGCTACCACACAGGGGCCCGGCCATACTCCTGTTCACAATGTAACAAGAGCTTTCTCAGCGCCAACCGCCTGAAGAGACACCAGCGCACACATACAGGGGAAAAACCTTATCTCTGTGGGGAGTGTGGTAAAGGTTTCAAGGAGTCGTATCACCTCAAGATGCATCAGAGAACTCATACCCCAAAGTTTAGATAGGACAGACTAAAGACTGGTTTATGCTTCAGCGAAGACACACATTAACGTCTCTGCTTGGCTACACACAGAAGGGGTTTCTGGGATATTGTAGCTTGCAGACACTTATACGTGCTGTCCTCTCAAATCTAACTGGTAAGTAGTAAGTAGATTTTTCTCTTGTGCTTCAAACAATTGCTGATTAGTTGAACAGAAAAATGAGTAGGAAGCGTAAAGATATCCAGCAATATTTAGGTTGGATTCATCCTTCAAAGTATTTATAACTATATTCCTCTGCAAGGCATTCACAATCAATGTTCTCATATCCATTTTTCTCTGGGAAACACTGCAACGAGCCAGCGAAATATTAAAAGCAATGAACACATTTCGGACTCTCTTCAGACTTTTTCGGGACATGAACAGAAGTTTCCGTATACATGTTTCTTCTACTGTGTTTGCTGCACATTCTGGATTAGCAAATGTGACACTACAGCCTAGGAAATCCGTTCAATTTATGTGGAAGCTTAAGCTGACGCAGAAGCATAAATCAGCCTTAGGAGGGTCTTGGTACATTTAGTTTTTGTAGAATGCACAGTATTACCACCTTTGTTAGCAATGCCATTTGCTTCTGACGGTCACATTGAAAATACATTTGTAAAATTAGAGTAATTTTGTGTCAGATATAAGGGTTAATATTGGTGTGCTCTCCTGATCAATGCCTAAAATAACTAACATGACCACTTATCTTGAATAGAATATATGCATAGAAGTTAGTTAAAACAAAAACCTACCTCTACTTGATCGATCAGAGTCGTACATTTGTTTACCTTGCTTTAACGAAGTATTACAATACATTAAGTATTTGTCCAGTAGGGAGCGTTTGCTTCCAAGATTCCACATTGGAGAGCTGCGTCTTCAGTCACCATACCGACCCCTCCCATATACTTCTCATTTGTATAGCACTACAAATGCAAGCCTCATTTTGAGTTGCTAGCAACTGTCAGTTGGTTTTGTAACCATTTTATATTTCATGTAGGTCTATTTCTAAACTCTTAACTCACTTTCTAACAGCTCTCTCTGATGTAACATATGCTTACTCATTAGTGTGGTTTGCTATGTAATGTTATGGCTGTGCTTGCAATAAAAATGAATTGGCAACATGAGCACAGCCTGTAGTTATTGGGGTACAGGATGCTTTGTTTAACAAGTCAACCATGAAGATGTCAATTCATAATATCAAATCACTAACATCAAGTTCTTACCTGGAGATAAGATTTGGTTGAAAATGTAATTAAACTACTAGTCCCTTTATAAAGAAAACAAGAAACATTTGTAATACAAATTCAACCTTTATTCCATGGGATTAATGCATTGATGACAGCTTTACTCAATGACTTGACAGAACAGTGACAGTAAATTTAGGTCACACAATCAAACAAAACCCAGCATTACCTTCTTTACCAATCTTCACTTCTTGGTCTGAATATCTGCGAGAAGTTCAATAATGCTTTGTATGGAAAAACAGAATACATAGAGAATTGGAGCAAAAAGACTTACTATCAAATTTTTATATTGAGTTAAAACTCCTAAATGTGGCCCCAAATATGCTACAGCCACCTCTAACTAAGTAAAACAAGTTGTAGGATATTTTGTTAAGAGTCTTAGAAGTATTCAACCAGTTAAGCCCCCTATAGGTTTGTTCGATTTGGTAAAATGTAATTTCTTAAGTGAGCATTCAGAGTAACGGCTGCATGAGCTGAAAATGAATCACTGCATGTTAACCCTTAAAAAAGATACATGGCATCCCTTTGGAAAATGGCTGAAACCCGGGACAACTGGCCCGGTCCCCTATATGGCTATGTGCAGGGTTATAGGACAGTGGTCACTTCCCATAGCTTTATTTCGGATTTTGCTGTCACACAGGCCTGTAAGCAGCGCGGTGGACAGAACAAAGTAGTCCAGCCGCCAGCCTACATTTTTAGCCCTCGAGTTCATCATGTAGGTCCAGAAGGAGTAGGCATTGGCCTGCTCAGGGTACAGCTCACGGAAGCTGTCAGTAAATCCAGCAGCCAGCAACTGACTAAAGCCTATACGTTCCTCAGCAGTGAAGCCTGCATTCTTACGGTTGCCCTTGGAATTCTTCAGGTCAATCTCCTCATGGGCTACATTGAGATCTCCACACAATACAAGGGGCTTGCGTTTATCCAAGTCAACTAGATAGGCCTTAAAGTCCACGTCCCATGTCTTGCGATAATCCAATCTTACAAGGCCTCGACTAGAGTTGGGCACATATGCTGTAACCAAGTAGAAGGTAGGAAACTCGGCAGTAATGACGCGGCCCTCCTTGTCATGCTCTTCTTTTCCTAAATAGAAATATCACAAAATGCATTTCAAATTATTTATATATATATATATATATATATATATATATATATAAAAATAAAACATACATGTACAAAGTTGAAGTGTATCTAAGCTTTATACATCTGTTCTGCTAAAAAAAAAATATAAAAGCTGAAATTAATTATTATTTGAAATGAACTCCTATGCAAATAAAGTAGACACCCTATTGACCTAAAACAAGAAATGTCCAGGAACATGAAATATGGGAAGTTGCAAAAAGTTTGACAAGAGTTTGAATGTCTTCAGCATACTGTATGTGTATTTACATATATGGCCTCAACTCTAAATTTAATCGTATATTATATAATCTTTTAACTCATCTCCCTATATATTAGGGTACAAATATATACAAAGAAGGCCTGTATATTCACTCACCAATGCCATAGGTTACATTAAGGGGCTCAGTTTTACACAACATGGCCACCCCACTGTATCCCTCCTTAGTGTCTGAGCCAGCCCAGTATTTGAAGGGAAACTCTGGCATGGAGGTGATTTCACTTGGGAGAGCCTTTTCAGCGCACTTGGTCTCCTGCAGGCACAGGACATCTGGTGCTTCTTCACGCACCCACTGGAGAGAAGGAAACAGAAAACAAGAAAGGAAATAAAAAATTAAAGTACATGAATCCACCTTTAAATATTCATAATTTGTCAAAACAGACATTAACATCATAGTTTCCAATTTAGGCATCTATTAATTATTTAGTTCTTAACTCACATCTAGACCGTTCTTTTTCACCCAGGCTCTCAGGCCATCCACATTCCATGAGGTGATTTTCATGTTTGCTGCACGGCCATCTTTGCTGGTCAGCTTGTCAGGAGGGTCATCATACAGCACTGGAGCCTCTGGCTCTTTAACTTTTTTTCCTTTCTTAGCTGGGGCTAAGGTATAACAAACAAGCATGAGAACAAAACATGCATCAATGTTATTTAAACCATGTAAAATGGGATAAACAATCATTAATCTACCCAACTGTAGCCTTGCCTATCTCGGCTGGGTATCTGAAAGTGCCGTTTTCACATTGTGACTGTTTGCCTAAACCTGTTAAAAACTTGTTAGAAAACAAATGCAGTAGATAATTAGGAAAGACTTGCAGAAGGCCACTCATTGGGTGGTGTTTTTGCACCAATCACAGTAATTGTGGTGCCACAAGTGAAACCCATTTTCAGGGGGTGAAAAAGTGAAATACCAAAGAGGGGGCTAATAATTGACAAGTGAAAGGTTTTCCAACACAATCTAGCTGAGGGGAAAGTACTGCACAACTGCGGCTGTTTTTTAATGGTATACAAAGTCAGGCCAATATATTGTGCTGAGAATAAACAGACATGTTACATAAACATATGATATGATTGATCATTTCTGGTCCAGAGTTATGCTGCTGTTTTTTGGTCAACCATAAAGATGTAACTGTTGCCAACCTGTGCCGTTGTCATTATCTCCTTCTCCAGTCTCTTCTTCGGTCTTCTTGCTTCTTTTCATACTCGCACAACTTCTGAAACTGCACAGGCACACAAGAAGCAAATACAAATCAAAATAGCGGCTACAAACGGTTTATCCGGTAAATTAAGTGTTAGTTTTAATTTTACAGCAAATTCTCGTTTGCTACTTTCTGTGTTGATGATAGTAATGATACCACTACTAATAGGCCTATCAGCCTCGAACTATGCCTATCTAGTAGTAGTAGGCTAAAAATGCTGCCTAGCTAAATCAATGAAAAATCTGACCTGTGAACAAAGCATACGCTGCGTTACAAAATCTCCATCGATTTCAAAACTGATAACTCACCATACTAATAGTAGTATACCTGAGTGACTGCAAATATTTTAAATTATAGTTCACAATCGACGCGCAGCGTACAAAAAAAAAGATCAGCTAATACTATATAGCCTACCTTTGTTTAATCACGTTTGATTTGCCTAACTGTCGGCACAAGCAGATACGCACGATTTTACAACAAAATGTAAATTGGATGGTTTTAGTATTGAATATTGATAATGCTGACATTAGTTCACATCTGATGTAAAGCTATCAAGTTAATTTTGATGAGCACTGCATGGTTGGCTAACTAACGATGCAGACGGCTAATCCTCGACTCGAAGACATGACGATGAGGCCTCAATGAGAACGAATGGGATTATATGCCCTTCTAAATTGTATTTCAAGGTAAAAAAAAAAAAATTATATTTATATATCTTGCACGGTTAATAGGCTGTGCACAGAATGTTGGCCGGTCATTATTGCAATAAAGCGGAAATAATCTTTGCCTTACTGTGAATGAATACAATTGATGTTTCCTCTAATGCCACTCGTCTCTCGCAGAGGCGGTAGTACAAGCTCTTCCTCCCTCGTTGTAACAAAGCAATAATTTGACTGTGTAGTATGCATGCACATGCAGCAGCCAAAAGTAAATAGTACGTTCCGTCCGGTCTTTCTTCTTCTTTTAACATTTCGGCAGATTTGTGCGACAGGATTGCTCATACATGTGTGTCTGATGTATTGCTGCCATATCTTTACCTAAACGTATGCTCCCTACTAGTTAAATATACATTCTAGAATAAATGCTTTATAGAAAGGCATATTTCACCCCGGTAGTCCACATTACAGCGTCTTGTATGCATGGTGTAGCTTTTAATATTTAAGAGGTCATCTTAATTCCTGCAGTTGCCTACTTTATGTAGGCCAGTACGTACATTTTCTGAAGAACATGTGTGCTTGCTGCGTATGAGCTTCTATTGTTTCTCACTTTAAAACCCGTATGTGTATGTATGCGAGTATCTGGTAAGATCACATTATAATGTAATATATCATAGACATAGCTAGAGGTTTGTTGTGGGGTCATGTATGAAACCTTGTCAGTATGTATGTTATTGGCTATAATTACAATGTATTTTACTTTATAACATGACTGGAAATGTTGATAAAGATTTTGCAGGTTTAACCACTATGCTCTTCTTATTGCTTTGATTATACAACACCAATAAGGTCTAATTTGAATTGAAATCAACTAGGCTCCAAATACTTTTTTAATGTATCAAAGTAAAACTTTGCATCTTTAATCAGTATGCTCTCTTGAGTATTTTGATGGTTTAATTAGATGTTTAGCATTAACAGTCACTGAGGTATAATTTAACTGTGGAACAATGAGGCTTCATGGACCTTAATGCATTTTATATCTCTACAAATGTAAATGCTATGAAAATGAAACTTTGCAGCTTTAATCACTATGCTCTCTTGAGTATTTTGGTACTCCAAACATATCTATGACCTTAACAGTCACTGAGTTATAATTTGACAGTGAATCTATGGGAGCTGAATAGGAACCCATATAACGCTCAAATTATGGGATGTATCAGCATGATCTTTTGTATGTTGACTAAGCTGGCCAAGCTGAGAGATGTGAAGGGGCAACGGTGTCTATAGCATAAATGCTGACAAAGATGTTATGTTATAGCTCATACATCCGTGATCTGCTATTAGGCCTATGTATCATTGTATGAATTGGTATCATTGACAGTATATATTAGTGGACGAAGTGATTGTGACGTCACCCAGTGGTTTGTGGACCTCCGTTTTGAAGCCTCGAGTTTGGCATTTTGAAAATTGCCATGTTGGTTTCATAGGCCATCGCCATCTTTTTTTTCTAAACCAGAAGTGTCGACATTGACCATACTTTGACTAAAGGGTGGGGTGGGGAGGAGCTGGGAGGAGCGAGGGGTGGAGCCCGTTGCTACGTCTCTATCCCAATTGAGTATCACAAGGTAGCCACGCCCTAAAGCATACCCTGCTTTATCGTCTATTTTTCTCTAAATGGGACCATCATTTACAAAATGAACACCATGCTGTATTAAAAAAGATTTGAAACTAGCGATTGAGACCATAAACTCGTAAGGAAAATGTTTACTGATGTAATAAAGTAAGGGTAGGGTGGGTCATTTTCTCATAGACTTCCATACAATCTAGTTGCTTCTGAAACCAGAGAGAGTCGACCCCTGCTTGTTATTAGAAAGAATGCGGGTTGAAGGCACTTCCGCATAGGCTTCATTTTTCAGAGCCGGAACTACACCTTCGATTAGTATGCAGAGCTGAACGTTTTGATGTATAAACCGTATGTCTCACATGAAAACTCAGTGGCATAATCCAGTTTATGTGGTGCAATTGGCAATATGTTAATTTGTTACATTTGCACACGTGCACGCGGCCATCAGCCACTAAAAAGAAGGGTTGGGAAGGTTGGGGTTGCCATATCACTCTATTACCGTAGACCTAAAAAATACACTTGAACAGCTCAGAGGCACAGTTAAAAGGAAGTTTCTACAATTATTTTAAAGATTCCAGGCTTTTTTTTTTTTTTTTAGCAAACTTCAACGTTGCATATTAAGAACTTATGGGAACGTTAATATTATTATATTATGGCTGTCTTGAGCCAATGGTTAGCTAACCGGCGACTGTTAAATGGTCTTTCCTGTTTAAAATTACTCTGCAGATTGTAACTTGCCTGTCTTACCTTTCCTGTTTTATATGAATCTGTTATGAGTCTGTCAACAATTAAATAAAATAATAAACTTGATTTACATCAAATGTGACCTTTGAACCTCTGTCTTCTCAACTCTATGGATGAACACTCATCTTGTAATGTAATTAGCATAGAGTCCACATGAAAACAAAAGTTGTGTTTCAGTGAGACATCCTCTATTTTTCATATAGAAAATATGTTAATTTGTTCAGATAACCAGTTGAAATCCAACCTTTTGATCACAATTTGGGAAATTGGTATTTTTATTTCATGAAACCATATGCAAATACTTATACAACGTAAGGTTTACTTCATGATTGTTTATTTGTTGTAATTTATTTATTCTGCCTTTAACAGGGTACAGCTGGAAAAGAGACCTAGTCTCAGTCGGTTACCCTGTATGAATAATAAAATAATAATAAGCAACTATATTGCTTAAAAAAGGGTCAATTGAAATGCTCTATTAGGCCTACTATATGCTGAGGATGATCTTTTTTCATTTAAAAGTTTTCTAGGCCAATAACAGTGGAATGTGCTCGTTCTTCTGATTAATCATATCTTAATTATATATTATGAATAATTATTGCCATTATTCATTTGTATTTTGAAGGTACTAAATTTAATTCCAAGGCGAACTCTTATTTAGACATTTTTGGCGCTATATTTGACTACGTCAAACATTTAAATGGCTCTGGCATGCATTATTTGCGAAAAATTAGTAGGCAGTAGGCTATGCAAACGGTACATACTAGGTGACATTTTTGTATGGAAAAGTTACAAGATGACATACTATATTTAGGGAAATTTTGAGAACCAGAGAGACGCAATAATAGAGAGAAATGCTCTGCTCTGACTGCTTCACGCCCCAAAATGCAATGCGCCAACTTCCTTCTAACTTTGACAAAACAGTGCCGGGGTTTTGGTCACATGTTCCAGTTGAGTATACTAACAAATCATGCAAATCTTTGTAAAAAGTAGTATACAAGATTTCGGTTTTGGTTAATCGTATGTACTCATTGAGTATATAGCATTCACAGAATTTATAAAGGTATATAGTAGATAGTATTAAGTGTCCTATGTGGTTCCGAACATAGCCGTTGTCTAAACGCCACTGAACTGCAGTCAGAGTTACTAGCAAATCCCCACTTCTAGTCACCGTCCGGAAATGCCACTATCGATGATTATGACTGGTGGGGAAAACAAACGAGTGCCCTCCGCTGAGGATGACTTGTTTTACTTCCTATTCAAATGGTAGCTTTGGACAGGCTTTTTAGTCACTGGCGAGTGTTCTCACGTTTCTCAAAACGGTTGAGTCCAGATATCCTGGTTATTATAGGCTATTCACATCCAGCCCAAACATAGATATAATAATTCTGTTTCTAGTTACAGATCGGGTGACACGTTTCGAGACTTGCCAAGGGTCCTACCAGCTCAGATAGAGTGTGTTACTACGACGAGAACCATGTGAGTCTAAAGCAAGGATGGCTATCGCATCGTACACCATTTCAGATTCATTAGCAGCAGCATACTGCTAGCCTATGTTTTTTTTTTTTTTTTTTAAACTGTCGGTGCTTATTACTGTTGGTCGCAAGACAATATCCTTTTTCGAAGCTGTCTCGCCTAGTCTAGACATGCGCTGGTTGTGTTTACGTTTCTGTTCTTGAACAAATCATTCATTCATGCATGTGCGTTCGTTATTTCAGCAATGCTGAACTGCCAATGTGAGCTGCTCATTTTGCAAAACGACGGCGTGTTATTGCCATTAACTTTAATTGTTTAAATAATAGATTGAATTAACAATTAAACATACATTACTTATGCTAAAGAGAAGATGAAACATTTGAAACACAAACATTCTGAACAATACATTTCTGTAAGGTCTGAGAATATGTCGAGACAATAAGTCAAACTCATGTTGTCATAGGGTATAGCACTGTCAGTAAAAATGCACAAGTTGCTTTTCATAAAACTTTGCTTTGTTGTCGCTCAGGCAACATTTTATATGTAGGCCTATGTGTACTTTTGCATAAAACAAAGACCTTTAACATTTCTGTTACAGCATTCAATGTTTATAGCATTAAAGTGAGCCATACGGCTTACTGCTAAATTATTTTTAAATGATCACCCATTATGAACATTAAGGCCATCAATGTGGTAACATTACTTGGTGAATTGACCAATCGGATACAAACACGACAATAAAATACTGTTTGTCCGATACACCCATACTACTCACAGTGAACACGTGTATTATTGTTAGTAGCAATAACAAGACCGTAAATATAATAACTGAAAAAGGCATGCAAACTACATTTTTGTGTGGATTATCCAGAGAGAGCCTGTTAAGCTATTAAATACTGCATCCTGCTAATAAAACCTGTTTATGAGATAAGAAGATAGATTTGACTAACATACATTAAAAAGAGGTCGGAAGAAATTAACTGTCCCAAAGTCTCCATATACAACACTTGAAATATAATTTGGGAGAACTATCAAAAAGGTAAAGTCCTGTCCAGTTCAGTATAGTAAACACTGCCAGTGATCAGAAAGCAGATTCCATATTATTTTACAGGCACAACAGTAAACAGTTTAATTTTGTTTCTTTTTAAGCCAGCCTTCTATTTAACATAATTACTGGCATGAACCCACAACCAGATGGCGTTTTGGTTCGTTCCCTAACTCGCATCCAGCACCCTCACATACTCTGTTGTCCATGGATCATTTCATACTGCATTTTCCACTGCTCCATCAAATCTGTAGAAATGTTGGAGAAAACGTTGCTGATATTGAACTTCAGTTTCACATCAAAAATTCAGTGGCTTCAGGAAGTCTTAAGGACCCATTCCTTTTTTTTCAGTCACAGTAGACAGAGTACTTTAGTAAAGTGCTGATGAGGGCATTACCAATAGTTTGGTACAAATAAAAAACATTTTTGTAAATTAAATGTCAGTGCCTTCTCCACTTTAGATTCCTGCATCGCTGTTGCAGTAAACAACCACGTTTGGTCTTAGGTTGTTGATTCATCAAGTCTCCAAGGGCATTTAGCAAGATTCGGGTAGAATCAAGCCTACAACCACACTTTTCAACTCATGCCAGGAATATTTGCGCAAAGGTACAGGCAGTCATTTAGCTCGATAATGTAGTGTTTTCTGCTACACTAAATATTTGCAATTGACCTTTCTCGTCCTGTTTTTCTCGACTTTTCCTCAGCTGCCATGACTGTGGTTATTGGATTTGAGGGCAGTGCCAATAAAATTGGTGTGGGTATTGTAAAGGATGGAATAGTACTTTCAAACCCGAGACGTACTTACATCACGCCTCCTGGGCAAGGTAACTTAGACTCATTTGAGTATGTTAAGCTCACTTATGGAAGTATATTGACATTTTCAATTTGAGGTCACTTAATTTACATACATACTGTATGTATGTTTATATTGTGTCAGGGTTCCTGCCCAGTGAGACAGCAAGACATCATCGTGGGGTCATACTAACGGTCCTGAACGAGGCGCTAAACGAGGCCGGGCTAAAGCCTGCAGACATTGACTGTGTGGCATACACCAAAGGTCAGAGCCCCTTTAGTCACAGTGTGGTGTAACTTTACAATAAGTTTATTTCTATTGAATATATATTAATAATTAGTACATAATAATTACATTTGAGTGTTTGTGTGCCTAAGGGCCTGGTATGGGTGCCCCCTTGGTAACAGTTGCCCTGGTTGCACGCACGTTGGCCCAGCTGTGGGGAAAGCCTCTCCTAGGTGTCAACCACTGTATTGGGCACATAGAAATGGGCCGCCTCATCACTCAAGCTAACAACCCTACTGTTCTTTATGTCAGTGGGGGAAATACACAGGTTGGTTCTCCAACCCTTAATAGGTTTTACTGTAGTCAACACTTCGGTAAGTTCCATGTTCATTAATTCCACATTTCTCATGTAGGTGATTGCATATTCAGAGAGGCGGTACAGAATATTTGGTGAGACCATTGATATTGCAGTGGGAAACTGTTTGGACAGGTTTGCCAGAGTTTTAAAGGTCAGTACTCTTGAAATTGTCTTCAATATACAAATTAAGTGGTTTATTGCAGACAGTGTTTTTTGTGCCTTATAGTTGTGAAACTATTTTTATCTTAGATTTCCAATGACCCCAGTCCTGGTTACAACATCGAGCAAATGGCCAAAAAGTGAGTACTAGCCTACTTCTACTCCTTAATGAAACAAAGTATACATGCAGATGAAGTCCATATAGATGTTGCGTGTTCCTGCGTGGTTGCCGCAACTTCCCTGTATCGACCTGATACGGATTGGATTTGTGTGCGTAAGAAGGCGGCGCTCTGTAATTACTATGACAACGGCTCTCTTCTCTTCTTCTTGGTTGTAAATTAGGTTGACAACTTCATATGTTCATGTACTGTACGCTGTAAAACAAAAGAAATATTCTCAATGATTAACAATACTCAATATGCAACTTTGTATAAATCTTTTCGAAAATATGGACACAATAGATCTCTCCCAAATTCATCACATTGTGGAGAGGAGGCTTGCATGTGAGTTGAGACAGTGAGAGAGCAATAGCTCCACATTGATCGAGATATACAGTATTAGCAGTAGCATAGATGCTACGTAACCTATATTTTGAAAGATGTTGGCCAACATTTTTTGATAGTTAGCTGGCCAATTTGTTTTTATATTTAGATGTTTAACATTGTTCATTGACTCCTTGTCGCTTACCTCTGTGATTGTGGTCTTACTGAGGTGTGAGTAGGGCAGAGCAACTGTAGCACAGCTACTGTCCTGTGTGACAGAACATGCTCACCTGTCTGCTTTGGAGAGTAACACTTTTTAAAAAGAGATCTTTCTTTAAAATGGTTTTAAAGAAGGCTTGGAAGGCAGTGGAGAGTGCCCTAAACAGATGCTGAAGAGGCAAGGCTTTCCTACACACAATTAGAACTAGAGCCGCATGCTCCTCGTGTTTTAACTGGATTGGTGGATTCGGCAGCTGAGTGAGGATTGGTTATTGTCAACGACAATTTTATGTTGACACGTTCTTAAAAAAAAGCAACATCGACAGAATGTGTGTTTGTAGGCAATACAATGTCAACTGTGTTTTTGGACTTTTTCATTACCAATGATTAGTTCAGCTTAACCAACCTAAAAAAAAAAAGCCACAGAAATTCTGAAACTTTGTGCAAAACAAACAAGATACCCCCTCTAGGAAAAACAGACTGTAGATTGCCTCCTTCACCTGTAACTTCCTTATCATACAAAGAAAATGTCTAAGGATGTATATGTACCATATTAGTATCAGAATTTATTTTCTGTTTGTATTATTAGAGGTAGCCGGTATGTGGAGCTTCCATATACAGTGAAGGGGATGGATGTGTCTTTTTCCGGGATTTTATCCTATATTGAGGTTAGTGCACTCATTTCTGTCTTACACGTGTGTGGGAAAACATTGCTACACTTGGTGTAACTTTTGACTCAACCAACGTAAGTAATAAGACAGAGTTCTGTACATCATTTTGTAGGAAGCGGCACAGAAGATGCTGATTTCTGGCCAGTGTACAGCAGAAGACCTGTGCTTCTCCTTGCAGGTAAACAGATCAACAGTACTTTGTAATGACTTTGAAACAGGTCTTTCTAAATTGATCATCACCGATGACACCGATTTAAAATGCAAGTCCATTTATTCATTCTGCCAAGAGCCATGATCCTCAGTATGTGCATGGTTCTCTTCCTATAGGAAACCCTATTTTCTATGTTGGTGGAAATTACAGAGAGAGCCATGGCCCACTGTGGATCTCAGGAGGTCCTTATCGTTGGAGGTGTAGGCTGTGAGTTCTCTAAATCATTACTAACAACGTTAAGTACTAACATTAGACCTAGTCATTTAAATACAGAGTGATTGCTTCAGTCTGACCAGGGGTAGAGTTTGTACTTTTTGGGACCCCCAGTTGGACCTGTTTGGTCCAACTTATTTTCATTATTCAACCCAGGTCTGATCAATAATAAATTCCTCCTAAATGTATCATTGCCTCATCACATCTAAACCATGAAACAATCCCCCTCAATAAATATGGCTTGGTAATATAGTTATCTAGATTTCTTTTTATGTTTTTCTTTCACTAGTTTATAATTCCATTTTTTTTGTGTGTTGACCTTCTCATTCATTTGTTGGTGGGGCAACATTACCAAGCCTGATTGTTGTAGGCTAGTTCAAATTGATTACAAAAGGCCAACTCGGTTATTGGTCTTAACCTGGCAGGCCGCGTCATCTTCACTGATTGTATTGGAAAAAAGGTGCAAATAATTTGAAGTAATATAAAACATCCCTTGGATGAAGTCCTGGTAAACAGAAGAGTTTTTGTAGCAATCAATTTATTTTGCCTGTTTGTAAAACAGAGACTCAGGAAATCTTTTCCACCTACTGCAATTAGATTTTTTAATTCAAAGTTAGTTAAAATGGTTGATATTACATTGGATGGTACACTTCTAGACATGTTTTTGTCACTTTTTTTAAGTCCAATATACCCTCAATTTGATTTTATCGTAACTTGATTTTGTATTGTACGTGTGTATTTTCCTACTTTATTCCTTATTTAGTTTTTTAATAATTGTCTGATGGCCAAACAATGATATTACAATTTCCCTTAAGATCGATAGTTACAAATACATTTTTATAATTATTATTTGAATTCTTTAAAATGGGCATAACTTCTAAAAATCTTCACTGCTCATTTCATGTGTAGGTAATATGCGATTGCAGGGGATGATGGAGGTTATGTGCAACGAGAGGGGTGCCAAGCTTTTTGCCACAGATGACAGGTAATCCATTCGTTTTATGTAAACAAAGTTTCTTCCGTACGTGAAAGCCGTTTGATTTGAGAGGCAATTTAATATTAAAACAAGAATTCTATAGATGTGTAAGTACAAATGTGAAAGCAATCCAACAGCTATGCAGCACTTAATCAAGATAATTGCCAAGTCTCAAGCTTTTACTTAATGTGGTCTCTGTGAAGTTTTACACTTTTATTACAGGTTCTGTATAGATAATGGAGCAATGATTGCTCAGGCCGGCTGGGAGATGTTCCGTTCAGGTCAAGTGACTGAACTGACAGACTCATGGATTACCCAAAGGTACCCTTTAATACATCCCATTAACTAAAGCCTAAATATCTGTTGTGTATGTACGCCTGTTAGCTGGCTTCCTATAACCTAAAAATTGTCCTGACATGAGAACAATAGAAAATATTAAGAGTAAATTGTAAATTTTCTCTGCCTTTTGCTTGGCTGTGTATTACATAGCGTTTCTTCTCTTCTCTCAAGAACATGCCACAATAAGGGTTTGTCAGTGTTTTTCACCTTAGATGTTAAGGAATGTTTTCATGGATTTGATTGAATTTAACATGCTCATATTTTTTGCATGTCTTGTTTTAAGTAAATGTGTGTGTAAATGTGCTACTTTAATGGCCAGGTCTCGCTTACAAAAGAGATTATTAATCTCACTGAGACTAACCTGGTAAAATAAAGGTAATAATTTGCCATCATAAAATGTATGATTTTTTGTTATTAGGTACAGAACCGATGAAGTAGAGGTAACATGGAGGAATTAATTGGATACCTACCATCAATAATAATTCTGTATTGATGCTGTGGTCTCTTGCCTGAAGGAAATTGGATCTTTGGCACAGAAACAAGTCTCATAGGCTGGAGCATGAGCTTTCTTATTGAGATGGACCGAAGTAGTGCGTCAATATGCAACAGTCAAATAAAGATTGTAACTAATGAAACAGGGTGTCAAGTTTATTCATTTTTATTAAGCAAGACTGTTTGATACATTCTTCTTCCAGTGTAAATTTATTTTGATATATACTATTCATTTTTAGATTGCATTTGTAATCTGTCAAGGATTCCTGTAGTAACATTCTTTAAGGTTCAAGAAAAACAGCATCGGACATTTGTAGGGACAGTTCTACTAAGCTGTACTGTGCTGAATATTACATTCTTACCGAAAGTAGAAAAAAAGTCCCTGCAATTACAATAAAATGGAAGCAGTTAATTTTATTATGTGCCTTTGAAAACTGTTGGTCTGGCAACGATTGATCATAAGGTTAGTAAGTGCTTCAATGACAGAAAACGTAAAAAAAAAAGGTCAGCTCCTTAAAGATTTTTTAAAAGGACTATGTCCAAAAATATTGAATACATGTGTGAGCTGTGATAAGCACAGATCTAGTTTAAGGCAGGGTTTCAAAAAGTAAGAAAAATCCCTAGCAGTATAACCAAGGAGTTATTTGAAAGTGTCTCAGTTTGGCTTTGCGTGATATCAACCTGAGTCCATTGTGTTTCTATTAAAGGGCCTAAAAGGTTTCTACTAGGCTGGCTGCTCCTGGGAATTCTTGTACCATACTATCTTTTTGGGATCTGCAAAGAAAAGAAAAACAAATCATTGAAGCTGTTGTGGTTACGGTATAACTTGAATAATGATATAGCACTGACATGTTGAAGGCCTTTATCTTACCTTTTTGTTTGTTGCGTATTACACTCCATTCTATAACAGAAGAAAATATGTTTGGGCGATTACAATTCAATCTATGAAGTGCTCCCCTACTAACAACACTTCCTATAATTTCTAAGCTCTATACACCATACTTCCTTGTGCACAACAATAATACTAATGTCATGACATTGTTCTCTTAAATAAGTGCACATGCAATGGCCAACAATGGAGGAAGCACAATAATTGCTAAACATCACAGCCCAAAACGACTTATTCACCTCGGTTGTGATATCTTAAGGCCTCCACTAGATGACAGCAGCTCAACAGCAGCTTCGCATCGCTCTCGTCTGCATCAGCACAGGGACCAATGCTGACTGAGGTAGCAGCTAGACCACGCATTCCATTACTGGGTGGAATTTCAGGATGCTGGATGTCCTGTGGGAGGTGGTCTTTTGCTGCGGTTAGCTGAATTGGCACTGTAGCGGTGGGGTAGGAACTTGAACCGTCTGTGGCTGGTGGAACCTCACTGATAAAACTGAGACCCCACTGGTTTTCCAGTAACACTCCAATAGCTGGTGGCTCCCCTTCCAGTAAGACACTAGCAGCCCTCGACTTCACCTTTGATGCATAGCTGACTGCAGGCTGCAGCTTGGCAGGGCTGTCCTGCACTGGGAAAGCAGGTGGGGGCTTGAGCAAGGACAGGCTGTCTTCAACCCATCTCTGCCTGGGACTCGGCTTTTGTGGTCTATCTGTCACACGGCCAATCCCTTTTAGACCATCCCTGCGCAGGTCATAGCCTGTGTGTTTGCCCCTGCCATCTCTCTCTCTGCGGAGAGCAAAGGCATGGACATGGGTGGTTCTGGTCATGTTGCCCTGAGGGTGTCCTGGGGAAAGTTTACCAGCTATGGAACCTCCACCTCCTCCACCACAGCTGCTTGACCCAGGAGAAAGGCGACGATTGCGAATGTGTGGGTCGGGGTTCGTAGCAGAAACGAGAACCGTTGGATCACACAGGGCATCAGATTCACACACCATGTTGCTGCCCTCCCATGTACCTGGTAAGAGTCAAACACGGTACATTTTAACTACAATTCTAAATCCGCAATGACATTAAAACATTTTCACATCAAAATAATGGAGGATTTCCTTTACCCCCAAAATTGAGATTCTTATACAAATAATCCACCACACAAACCTTCAACAACTCTGGACTACCTTAACATAGGGTGTAAAAAAGCCTCAGTTTCAGCTTTCTACACATGGTTTGAAAGCCTGGGGAAGTTTAACAGAGAAAGTCCGTATGAAGGAGGTGGCGACTAGCAACTTGTTACTAGTTGTTACAAAAATGATCAAGTATTTAAATGGGTAGAGCTTCAGATACAGGGGTGTGTTACTGCTAAGGTGTTCCGTATTCGAACAGTCGGACAAACCAGGCAGAGGGTGTGTCTTAAAATGGAGAGGGTTTTGCCAAAGAGTAAGTGGAGTACCAATCAAAACGCATGTCTTCTAGATTTGAAGGCCAAAAGAAGAGATGAATCATATATGAAAGTCTCCAGGCCTCCAGTTGAGTTTAATAGAGCTAGATTTAGAGGAATGGCCATGCAAGACTAGGTGTAAACTGGTCAAATGTAGGTTGAATGACTGTTCAATATTCAGTGATAATTAAGTATAAGAAGGTTGTGTGTGAGAAATTCTATTCAATATATAAATTAGACTTAAAGTTCTAACAGCCTTTATTAATTTCCTATTTGATCTTGATCTGAATCCATCCTGTCGCGCTACACCGAGCAAGGCCAACCTAATTAGAGATCTGCCTGCTCCTTAGCAGCCTCTTTATGTAGGGTCAGAGTCAGACTACAAACTTTAACTGACTGGACAAAATCAACCTAGAACAAAATAGTTTGTTGAGGAGTTACTGGAACGTTTCTATCTGCAGAAGGAATATTTACACATTCATCATCCGTCTAAACAGTAGTCACATGCATATGATGGCACAGACACATTTAATCCCCAAATTGGACCTCTTTCATATCACAGTAGTGCATAGCTACAGATAAAGCTTCTGAGTAACGTCTTCAAGGCCAATGTCTGCACGTTCAAACCGAACAGCAAAACTCTAAAAGTGCGTTCATGGAGAGATGTATGTGAAGGTACACTGGCCTTTTATTTCTGTTCAGAAGCTAGAAATGTCTTTTGCATTGTTCAAGCTTAATGGGCTTGCAACTAACATTGTTGAGGCCAATCATGTATGTAGCATCAATTCTATGCATTAGGACGTGTAGATGGCGAAGGTCTAAAATAAAAAAAGTACAGCACAAACATTTTATTTAGTTAATCATTTGCATTCAAAATTCTATAGAATGGGGTAAATTCTTACGGAGATGGGCACAAAGCTTTAAGCTACTAAGTAAAAAGTGCACCCTTAAATCTTGAAACATTAACTATATAGGCACACTAAAGTTCACTTTTAGCACTCTGCAGCATGTTCTAAAGAATATTATAGTGTTAGAGTATACCTGTTGAATGTTAGAGTATACCTGTTGTGCGACAGACACCTACAGTTGCAATCAAAATTATTCAACCGCCATTGGAAATTAGGTTTATTTGCAAAATGTACAAACTTTCAGCTGTTTGCATGAAAACAATCAAACAAGAGATATAGCTCAAAAACTAATATAACAAGTGGTTTCTCCAAATTCAACACAAAATGCCACTTTTAATGACTACTCAGTGAGTCTCAGAATTATTCAACACCCTGAAGAGGTGGAATAGAAGGGCTTCATTAGTTGCATCAGGTGTACTTGAGACAAAACACATCAAATACCTGGACTGGCTAGGGCTTCGTTGACTGTGATGTTTGATTGCATATTAGAAATATGGCTACGTCAAGAGAGTGGTCCAAACAGTTAAGAAAAGAGATTGCCTTGCACAAACAAGGAAAAGGATACAAAAAGATAGCAAAGGCACTGAATGGTCCGAGAGATAGTTAGAAGCATAGTTTGCAAGTTCAAAGTTAAAGGAACCCTGGCAACACTACCAGAACGTGGCAGAAAGAGGAAGCTATCACCGGCTGCTACCAGATTGCTGAGGAGACAGGTGGTCAAAAACCCTTGAGTGACTGCAAAAGACCAGCAGCAAGATTTGGTGGCAGCAGGCACTGAGGTTTCAGTTTGCACAATAAGGCGCATACTAAATGCTTAAGGCCCCCGTGCCCAAACTCCAAGACACACACCTCTGCTGACCCACAAGCACAGGAAAAGTCGGCTCTAATATGCTCAAAACCATATAAATAAGCCACAGAAGTTCTGTTCTGTGGAGCAATGAAACAAAACGGGAACTTTTCGGCCCTATGGATCAGAGGTATGTCTGGAGGAGGAAAAATGAAGCATACGCTGAAAAGAACACCCTGCCCAGAGTGAGGCATGGCGGTGGCTCGTTGATGCTCTGTGGCTGCTTTGGTTCCTCTGGCTGGTGTCTGGCTATGCATCACGTTTGCAGAAGATCACAACAGCAAAAGGGTGGTCTACTAAGTACTAAAGACGTTGTTCATGATGGGGTTGAATAATTCTGAGACTGCAGTAGTCATTAAAAGTGGCATTTTGTGTTGAGATTGGAGAAATCATTTGTTATATTAGTTGTGTTGCGCAATTGTTTTTTGCAAACAGCTGAAAGTTCGTAAATTTTGCTAAAAAACCTAATTTGCAATGGGGTTGAATAATTTTTTATTGCAACTGTAATTGAAATGCAGGCTGTATTGATATGGAACAGAACACCTACATTTAAACTGCACTCATGGTAAACTACTGGAGTTTCTCAGAATCCGTCTTAAATCAAAGTTTAAAAATCTGAACGCATTCTTGAGGTTTACATCATGCGAAAAAAAAATGTATATGATGAGAACTTTTTCATGGAAATATGCCATAAATTGCTTAGTTTCTTATACATGCTTTGTTTGAGTAAATCTGAATTAACGTTGAGACTTTCAAATCTCATGTTTATTGAACAATGTCATTGGAATTCAAATCATGCAAATTCATTTACTTGTGGAAGCTATGCTGAGGTCGGAGGACTAAATTTACTAGTCGGAAATACGAGATGGTCGTAAATGCATAATCTTAGTCTCAGTTGAGAAAAACAGCTAGAACTAGCTAGTTGTTCAGACCACGGCAATTGGTATAGCCTATAATTCAAGTTACAGCTCCCAACAACTAGTTAAAAACTTGATCTCTGTTCAGTAAAGTTGCTAAAATGAGCAACCACGTAACGACGTTAGCTGTGTGGCTAATAAACTTAAGCTAAAAAGCTGACTAGGTCGGAACTAGCAACAGGGCTGGTTTAATAACATTACAGTATGAAATCAAATCAGTTTAAATTAAATAGCTAATACACATTGGTCAAAACGCATGTAAGAAAGCTATGATTGACACAAAAGACAGGTGAAGTTAACGTTATGTGATCTATTTCATAAAACGGCTGCGTGTGGCTTGCTAACGTTAGCTAAACATTTGATGAGACCATACCGTTAGCTAACAAACAGTACCAAAATAAATATAATAAAAAAAACAGACGAACAAAAACTTATGTAACGTCACATACCTGTTTTGATATGCATGTCTTTTTTAGCCAAATGTCTTGAAATAATTAACCCGTTGAAAACGTCCAGATTAGATGCAGAGGTTGGAATTTAGTTGAGTAACGTTAGTTTGACGGAAGCTCCTAGAATGTGGGTGGGACAGGAAATAGATAATCAAATAAATAACCCGCGAAACTGCCACATCACATAAGGATGGGCGATAGCAAACATTTTCAATTCGATACGATATCGATACTGTTTGTTAAATTTTGAACGATACCAATACTGATCATATCTTAAATGGGTATGTGACTTTTTCCAAACAATGTTAATTTATAAAAAAAAACAATGACACTTAAAGGCAAATCACATGACACATACTGACCATTAACAACTAAAGCGCATGAGTGCATTAAATAATAAAATAAAACAATTTTTGCTGACAAGAAACAAAACAAGACAGTATTATGCAGAAATACTGGGATTAAATAATAAAATGAATTAATATAATTTAAATACCAACTACATAAAACGTGCACATTTGCACTTGAATAAGATGAAGCTGCTGTGTGGCACATCTTGTCACAAAAAGTGCTTTGTGCAGTAATTTTATCCACAGTTGAAAAGTAGCACCACACAACGTTACGTTTTCTATTTTTCTCTTCTCACATGGAAGAAAGTGCGACTGACTGCGTGCGCTCAGTTCCATCGTCAGAAAGGTTTCATGGTCATGTGATCACCTAAATATGTTTGGGCTGTTTATCTGCACAAACATTACACAAAAGTAGATTACGGAAAACTTTTGTAAGTAATCCAGCCACCCCAAGTTATAAAGGCTATTTATACAATTTTAGTAATGCAATTTTTTTTAAAGGAATCGATACCGAATGGGTAGCTTGTGAGTATCGAGTTATTGATCCTGTAGGATCGATCCGCCCATCTTTAGATCACATACACTTATTTTAAACTATGTGGGTTGGCTTTTTGATAAGGTCCATACTAGCAAAATTAGAGACGGTGCTCCAAATTCTTTAGGAACTATAAACAAGTGTCAATGTAACTTGAATATGATTCTTAAGTCAACTTGATTTGCAGTTAGGTTAGTTGTAGGCTACTGAATTGGATGATCACTTTCCGTGTTTGATTTAATAGCCTTCAGGACAATTTTAACATCCTGGCCCGTCGTTTAATAAATAGCCTAGGAACTACTTTTAATTTTTTGTAGCATCCACTTCAAAACATCAATTAATGGAAGGACCATACTATACAGCAATGAAAGTCCGTATGATTATTATTAAGTTATAATTTCAATACCACTGCAGAAGAAAAAAATGTAAAGTCTACACACTTTGTTTGGAAAATAATTTGTATTTGCAATCCTTGAACACAGTAGACATTTAGACAATAAGGACAATGTGCACATTCAAAATTAAATCTTTCACAAACATGGTTAAATGCTTTCTGTCCACAATAAGGGCATGACTGGTAGCTATAATATTGGCCAACACTGTACAACAGTTAAGCCTTATAAAGCCAAAGTATAACAAATCAGCTTGTATAATTCAAGACTTTAAAATGATAATTTGAGGCAACACACTCACATTGTGCTTTCAAGGTTAGCAGAACCACAATAACCATTTGGCTGAGTTTATTAGGCATTGCTTGGAAAGGTCGAAAATACTTTTCCTAGGATTTGTCTTGATTAGTCTCACAAAACAGTCTGAAAATACATTTTAAGTGATATGTGACCACACCTTTTGGGCAACCTAGGGCACAATCTCTAGTGAACATTCAGTAAGGAAAAATATTCCATACCTTAGAAGATTGGCGGATAAAACACATTGTTTAAAAAAAAAAAGAACAATTAAACCAAATTGAAAGCTATGGAAGAAGAGGATGCTGGATTGAGTCTGCACTTGGTCCTCTCTTGAATGACCACTTAGGAGAGGCATTCTTTTTCCAATTTAACCATCAGCCTGTCAGAAGCATGTGCAGAGTCTTGTCTTTAACAGGTGGGACCAAATTCTCCCCTTGAGAAACAACATCAACTAAAGAGACCAGTGCATGTTCTCAAAGTCTACTGCATCGCCTAAGTTTGTATCAGTCTCTAGTAGGCTCATAATAACTGCCATAGCTGCCTCGTCATTACTCAGATTACTGAAGCTTGGAACCACCATACTGTCCAGGTCCAATGGGGATGATGAATCGTCTGTATGACCAAAGCAATACAGAGCTATGTTAAGTCTCCATGATTTATATCACAAGGAACATAGGGACATTTTTGTTCAAGGCAGTCAAATATACAGATAAAGAAAGTGACAGATTTAAATGACAAATCACATTACTTCACCTGTGTCGGCCGGTGCCTCATTGCCAGCAAATACGGCTAACCTCGCATCCGATTGTAGTCCAGACCTGCCTGATGTATCCTTTGAAATTGATACCTGAATAAATAACAATACATAGACATTATAACAGATACTATAATCTCTACTATAATCTAAGTGCAAGGATAACATAGCTTTTTGCAATGATTTTGCTTTTCGCAAGGGAAACAAGAGAAACAACCAGTATTTCAAAAGTTGACTACAATATACTAAACAAAACAAAAATGTATGGCAGCCCACCAGGCCTACAACGTAGGGGAAAATGATGTTCCCATACCCATGAAAAAGGTTTCTCATAGTGTTCTCTAACACGTACGTAAGCAATGGAAATCGCGGTATGCTGATATGAGGGAGTACACTATATAGAAAAAGAGTTTGCTCACATTGCTCGTAGATTGGGCAGGCATTAAAGGCGATATTTCCAGCGGTGGGCAGAAGGGGCTGGCAGCACCACTTGATGGGGAGGAATTATGCCTTCACAAACACACAGAAAGAGAACCAAAAGTCAACCTTATTTACTCACACAAACATTATTGAAAACAATGTAGCTCAAGAACCGACCAACTTATATAAAAAAGTATTTCTATGAGGTATCGATAAGATGTTGCAATCTACCCTAAGACCACATAACAGCATGGAACCAGCTGTCATCAAAGTAACAAATGGTCAGTTTTCTTGGTTGAGAAAAATACCAATGTAGAGTTAGTAGTAGACTGTCAAAAGTACTGACAGCTCATGAACCCCTCTGAATCAAACAAGAATGCCTGACAAGAAGGTGTTAACGGATCAATTAAAATTTGAGATGTTAAAGGCACATAAGTCACATTAATAGCGCTCCTAAAGAAAACATGATGTTTGTAAATGGGAATCTATACTACAGTATCCATACCAAAATAATAGTTGAATATAACACACAAATTGAACAATATATTAGGTAGGTAAGTCTACTTGCAACCCATTTTAGTGATATATGTCCAAAGAGAGCTTAGTTCCACTAGGTAATAGATTGTTAATATATCTATATAATATTAATCTATATGAATATTAAATTGCTTAATATCTAAATAAAGACGTTGTCATTATCGACAACTCGGTAGACATGCATGGGTAAAATGTGTTTTCTCTGTGTAATCAGTGTTTAAAGGCTGACATAATTTCCCCTTAAATGTCTCAGTAAAGTCCAGTACACATATACATTTTGAATCCATCTTTATCATATCTATTTATGTGCTTTGTTTTGAAAATAGCTTTTGCATCAACACGTTTTGTAAAAACCCTCTATGAATAAATCAGATAGGCATTGTACATCATTCAACTTTTACCTGGTGGAGTCTATTAGCTCATTGGCTATTTGGGTCCCTATGCTTCCAGCATAGATCATTGTGCTTGTGCCACCAGAGATACCAGGAATTATGGGTGGGATGCTTTTGGTGTCCTCTAAAAAAAGAGAGTTTGTAAGGATGGGGAAACACAATTGTAAAGTTAAAGAAAGATGTTTGTAAGTTGTCAAAAACTCCAGTTATTGTAATTAGCTCTTCTTACCTTCTAATGTCATTGAGCTGCTTGGATGTTCACTACTATCTATCTCTGTGTGACTCTGACCCCTGTTGACAAAAATTACAAGTGGCTTGACCTGGATAAATATGATATGATGTGTAGACTAGGACATCAGTAGGCAAGATCATAAAAGGTTTCAGAGTGGATACTCACGAGAACACTTTATTGGTGGACACAATAAACTCAACTTCTTTGGTCCATGGATTTATAAAACTAAACCACTGACTTTGGAGAGGGACAAAGGAGCCATGCCTTGTTTTGAACTTGTAGCAGTGTGTCTCAATCTTCTCTTTGCTGCGTAGAACTGTATAAAAGGTTATAGAACGTCAGAACAGCTCCTTGAAAATTGAATGTGCAATTACTGTACTGTTCGGTACTTAACAAGTTATTTTGTCAAAGTTTGCATGGATTTAGGCCAATTTAAATGTAGACTGAGCAAACACCTATCTTAATTATAGTAAAAACTAACACTGTAAATCAGTCTGTATGTATTATAGTGGAAGTTGAAAATCTCTTTAAAAGGTACCAATTTGTCTAGGGATTGTTAATGACATTAACGACCACTAACTAGTAGTTTGCATTACATCATATTGTTAAGTGATACAGTGCCTTGCAAAAGGATTCTACCCTTTTGAAAGCTGTCAGATCTGTCTCAACAACACATTTTAGTCCTGATAAATATTTATCTACAAACTGATTCTCAAAATAAGGATTTGATTTGATATGTGTAATTTTCTGACAGGACCCTCACCCATAACACTAATGTCACTTTCAAATTACAGGCAGGCCTATAAGTGTTTTTCTAAATATTACAAAGAACCAAATATAGGCCAATATGATATAAGGGGCCCCACTCAGGGGGGATTTGGGGCAGCGACGGTACGTTCTGTTTGGCACTTATAGGAGGTTTGAGGGGGGTTATAGTTGTCATTGAAAAATGTGCTAATATGTGTGGCCATTGGGGGCCTTTTTCCCCCAATTTTTTTGTGGGGCCCCAAACATTTGACTGGTTTGCCTGTCCTGAGGGGGCGCCTATGGAAAGATTGTAAGAGTAAATTCAAGTGTGCCGAAATGGGAAAAGCAGATTGCACACACTGAAATTGAATAACACGGACTGGTTATGGGACTTCTAGAAGACGAGAGATCAACGGTTACAGCTGTTGATTACCTACATTTCTTCAAGCTTCTTCAGCTAGCTCTTTTCCTACCTGTTGGCACTGTAAAATCAGAAACATCTATCTCTGCTGTGCGTCGGATTATAACCTACTTAACAACAAAAATGAGAATGTATTTCCATAATTCATTCTGGGAGATAAAAGACGGTGTGGTGTGTGAAACTTATCAAACCTCACCTGATTTTGTTGCCATACATTTTATTTAGCTCCCACACTTTTGATGTTTTTCCCCCAGACATTGTGAGCTATTTGGTAGCTAAAAGATTTATAGCCTAGCCAAGATACTGCTCCTAAAAGCACATGAGTTAGGCCTATTTAGAAATATATATATTAACAGTATTATTAATAGGATATTAATTCCAAAATAGGCTATATATCGTGATGTATTGGGAGAAACCAAGCAATTCTATGTAAATTCAGACATTAGATACCACAATATATCCGGAATAGAATGATCCTTGTTTCAGAACCACATTTTGCACTGATCTGACAGTGATTGGCAGTCAAATCAGGCTCCTTAGATCGAATCGTCGAATAGTTGCCTAATCGGGGTGACCCATAATCTACACACAATACCCCATAATGACAAAGCGAAAACAGGTTTGTAGAAATTTGCACAAATGTATTAAATAAACACTACTGCTCCAAACGTTGGGGTCACTTAGAAATGTCCTTATTTTCGAAAGAAAATCTAAGTATTTTTTCAAGCAAAATAAAATGAAATTGAACAGAAACATAGCCTAGACACTATTAATATGGTAAATTACTATTATATCTGGAAACGGCACATTTTTTTTTACAGAATATCTACATAGGCATACAGAGGCCCATTTTCCGAAACCATCACTCCTGTGTTCCAATGTCACATTTTGTTAGCTAATCCAAGTTTATCATGTTAAAAGCGTAACTGATCATTAGAAAACCGTTGTACAATTATGTAAAACTGTTGTGCAGATTAAAGAAGCAATAAAATTGGTCTTCCTTAGGCTAGTTGAGTATCTGGAGTATCAGCATTTGTGGGTTCGATTATAGTCTCAATATGGCTAGGAAACTGGCAATTCTTTTGAAACTCGTCAGTCTATTCTTGTTCTGAGAAATTAAGGCTATTCCATGCGAGAAATTGCCAAGACACTGAAGATATCATACAACAGTGTGTACTAATCCCCTCACAGAACGGGGCAAACTGGCTTTAACCAGAATAGAAATAGAAGTGGGTGGCCCCGATGCACAAGTGAGCACGAGGACAAGAACACCAGAGTCTCTAGTTTGAGAAACAGACCCCTCAACAGGTCCTCAACAGGCAATTTCATTAATGGTGCCCACAAAACACCAGTTTCAATGTCCACAGGGAAAAGGTGACTCCTGGATGCTGGCCTTCTAGGCAAAGTAGCAAAGAAAAAGACATATCTGAGGCCAATAAAAGGAAAAGATTAAGATGGGGGAAAAGAACACAGACGTTGGACAGAGGAAGATTGGAAAAAAGTGTTATGGACAGACAAATCTAAGTTTGATGTGTTTGGATCACACAGAAGAACATTTGTGAGACACAGAGCAAATAAAAAGATGTTTGAGGAGTGATTGACACCATCTGTCAAGCATGGTGCAGGAAATGTGATAGGGTAAAAGGGATCTTGAATAAGGAAGACTATCACTCCATTTTACAATGCCATGCCCTGTGGACGGCCCTTGATTGGAGCCAATTCCGTATCTACAACAGGACGATGACCCAAAGCACAGCTCCAAACTATGCAATAACTATTTAGGGAGGAAGCAGTCAGCTGGTATTCTGTCTACAATGGAGCGGCCAGCGCAGTCCCCAGATCTCAACCCTATTGAGCTGTTGTGGGAGCAGCTTGACCGTATGGTATGTACAAAGTAAGAAGTGCCTATCAAGCCAGTCCAACTTGTGGGAGGTGCTTCAGGAACTATGGGGTGAAATTTCTTCAGATGACCTCAATAAATTGACAGCTAGAATGCCAAGGGTCTGCAAGGACAAAATTATTGTTTCAAGTGAAAATCATTATTTCTAACGTTGTCTATGTCTTGACTATATTTTCTATTAATTTTGCAACTCATTTCATAAATATTTAATGGAAAACATCAAATTTTCGGGGTGACCCCAAACTTTTAAGCGGTAGTGTACAAAACTGAAATATCATATTTACATAAGTATTCAGACACTTGGCTACAACACACAAAGATGAGCTCAGGTGCATTCTGTTTCCATTGATCATCCTTAAGATGTTTCTACAACTTTGGAGTCCACCAGTTGTCAATTCAATTGATAGGACATGATTTGGAAAGGGACACACCTGTCTATATAAGGTCCCACAGTTGAGCAAAAACCAATTCATGAGGTCAAAGGAATTGTCTGTAGACCTCCAAGATATGATTGCGCTGAGGCATAGGTCTGGGAAAGGTGCATAAAAATGCATAAAGCATAGACCGTCCCGAAGAACAAAGTGGCATCCATCATTCTCAAATGGAATAAGTTCGGAACCACCAGGATTCTTCCTAGAGCTGGTTGCCCGACCAGACTGAGCATTTCGGGGGAGAAGGGCCTTGGTCAGGCAGGTGACCAAGAGCCCAATGGTCACTGACAGAGCTCCAGAGTTCCTCTGTGGAGATGGTATAACCTTCCAGAGGACCACCACCTCTACAGCACTCAACCAGGCCTTTATGATAGATTGATGATAGATTGGCCAGACAGAAGCCACTTCTCAGCCAAGACAATGCAGGAGTGGCTTTGGAACAAGTCTGTGAATGTTCTTGAGTGGCCCAGCATGGACTTTAACCCAATCGAACATCTCTGGAGTGACCTGAAAAAAGCTGTGCATCATTGCTCCCGCATCCCTCCTGACAGAGCTTGAGAGGATCTACTGAAAAGAATGGGAGGAATTCCCCAAATGCAGGTGTGCCAAGCTTGTTGCATCAAACCCAAAAAGACTTACGACTGTATTCGCCATAAAAGCTGCTTCAACAAAGTACTGATCAAAACATTTAAATATGTAAGAATATGTGTAGAGTATGTAGAATAAGGCTGTGTAAGGGACATATTTGGGCAGCTGTAAAGTAACAAAATGTGAAAAAATGAAGGGGTCTGAATGCACTGTAAGTGCACTAGAGATCCCAACTAAACACATTTTAAACAGTGTAGTAAAATTGAACGCAACTACACTGACAAGTCAACGGAAATTGAGTCCAGGAGCTGGTGGAAATGGTAAGACAAGTGCTACATGAAGGAAATAAAGGCAATGACTAAGCTAGGTAACATTTTGATTTGCCCTGTCACATTTCATTGATGTGGCTAGATCTTGAGCATGATAAAAGGAACCCTAAGTGAATAAATAATCACAGAAAATGTGGATACTTATTGAGTCTTTTCCAATTACACTTTCTGAAAAGTAATCTCTTTGTATACGCAAATGGTTAAACTGCCATTAGAGCAATATCTCAAACACAAACATTATGAAGATTAATCATAAGAGCTACAGGAGCTTTGCATCCAGCTGGTCGGCCCGCATGGATTTTCTAGTATCAGTTGCCACCATTGAGCATATCAAGAGTGGAAATATTTTGCCAACGACTCTAGTTGCAGTTTTGCTTTGTCTCCTTATCATATCTGTCTTTCAAAGCAAGCATATTAAGGCAAAAGTTCCTGTTAGGATGAATTATTTAGGCAAGTCGCAGTTCCTATTACCTTTCCTATGTATTTCTGAAAGGTGTTGCAAGTCATCCTGATGAAAGTATTCGTAACACGATGTCCCAAGCAGCTCCTGTGGCAAGTAGCCGATGATTGTAGTGGCTCTGAGGGGCACAGTAAAAGATTAAGACAATGGGGGGATGGTAACTTTCTCAGTTATCCCATCCCAGACGTTTTTGTTTTAAATGAACAGTTAATTATAAACACGAAGTGTAACATTTTATAAAAATCATAAGATAAATGTGCTTGCTGTTGTTAGTGAATATTTAAACGATGCTGAAGTAGTCTTCCCCTGGCTGATGTCTACATAGAATTGTATAACATGTTCTGAGCTCATCGTCTGCTTTCAGTTAATCCTTAATTTCAAATTGGTCAAAAAATGTTTGGTAATTGCCAGTAAACAAGATGAGATCACTGAAGATTATGCTGCAATTACAAAATAGGAAAATTGTTAAATTATTGCAACAATAACAATTAACAATTTAATTGACCTAAATTGAGTAACCAGTTTAAGGGGCATTGACAAGTTAATTATTTTTGACTTAAACATAAATTAGTAGCTTAGTAAAGAAGCATATCTCGTTACATTAAAATGCATTTGTACTTGTAAAAAGCTGTTTTAATGGGAATGCCCCCCCTTACCCTCCTTGTGGCCACTGGGGTAGTACAGCCTATCCAAGATGGTTGACTGGCTTGCCTGACAACAGGGATCATTGCTTTTCTCTATAAGAACAAGGCGAGTGACCTCGGGAACATGGGGGAAAGGGTAATGCAATCTTTGTTTTTTGTACTTGTAATATTAGGTATAACATTGCTTACTAAGGTAGCAGTGCTTTACATCACAGTATATTTGATGTCTGTGTTACTTGCTTATTATGAATAATATAAGGTGACTTAAAAACCTTATGGAAAACTCAAAGGCTAATGTGTTAATCCCCACAACATGCCAGACAATAGGTTAATAACTTAAGTTTACCTAATGATTGATTCTCTCATTTCCTAAAACTTTATTTCACGTTGTGTCTCCTCTCATTCCTCCCAAGTAACTGAATCACGTGTGTATTTTAACTCCCTATGGTACTGTCTGTCAAGGCGGACTATTTCAGTTTACCACTGGATAAGAGTTTTCCCTGCAGCAATATTTAGGGATAAAAACCTATCGTTTGTCAGACACAAAACCTGTTCGTTATCGACTTAGGGAAGACAAAAAACAAACTTATGTTTCCTTAAGTAAATGTTAACTCTTTAACACTTGTCTGTTTTGCATGTTACTGATCTGGTAAAGTTCCTGGTCATCTGTTTCAACTGGTTTGCATTGCTGTGGTTATGCTTAAATAAAAGCTTGAATGAATCTACCAAAACTGGTCGGCATGACATACTTAGATAAACTACAAAACAAGACCCTTGACAGTACAGTAGAGGAGATTGCTTCAGCTCAGGCTGTTGGCAGCAAACCGTTTCGAAAAAACGACAAGGGTTACAAAAGAGGAATGTAGTAGAGGTGCAGTCCATAAGTAATTAGACAATAACGACCATGAAGATAGAGCATCATCAACATTCTATCTCTATGGTTGTGACCACAGACCTATATACATATATGTATGGTTGTGACTCTAGATGTACTCTAGAACATTAGATTTAAAACTAAGCAATGCCTCTGAGGTCAAGGTGCATACTGTTTTGTTTGTATTTACATGTATGTACATGTCATATTGAAATGACTGTCTCTTTAATACATAGTCTCTTCATTTTAGGTCACTAATAGTAATCGGAGGATTATCTGCGGTGCTCTTGAATGATACAGTGTGTTTCATGGCAAGTTAAAGAAGGGCAGAAAGGTGCCACAGGGGTTCACGGGATATGGATGTGAATAGCTTCCAATTTAATGTGAACGTCTACCCGAAAACGTCTTAATTAGCGAGTCATTTCAGATCCAAAGTGCTGGAGTAAAGAGTCACCACAGAAACTACAATGTTTCACTGTCCAAATGAGCTGTAGCTGTCCATATAATTAGATTAGATTAGATATTGGTAGACTGCAAGAAAAGAATTGTGTTCAGTTGTATTTCCCTTCAATATTCGGTTAATGGAACTTAATTGACACAGAGGACCATGAGATCTGCCAAAGAAGATTAAAAAGTGGAATTGAATGGCTATCTGGGAGCTTTTACTAATACTGAACGGACTGGAGAAACCTGTGTTTGTGTGCATGACAACAGAGAGGCAGTACTTACTGCTGGTCAACAAATGTAAACTTTCCGTCGATTGCACAGCGAGTGACAAATTCGAGAGGTTTGATCTCGACTTCTCTTGAGGACTGGCAAGCCATGTGGGGATGAATGCGGCACACCGCTATCAAGCAGGTGAGCTGAGAGCTTCTCTTGTCTGCTTCACGGTCTGGATCCAAATAGCTCGAGGGCCAACTTCGCATATATCCAGTGCAATGAACAGTGCAGTATCGCTGGGATTCTATGGGCAGAAATACAATGAGCTATCAGCTACAGGCCCACGTAGCAGCAGAATGCATTTGGAGTGAAGGCGTTAACACTTTAGGCTGTGTTACTGCACAGATATAAAATATATTTACTATCTCTGCTGCAAAAAGATCTATCTGTAAGCAAATTTGTCATGCGACAAGAATTCTACCCTTCTTTTTACTGGCTCGTTCTTCAGACTTCACCACCACCCTGCTATGCTTCATGCGGTAGAAGAAGGAACGCCTTGCCCCTGTACACAAGTGAATGGATCCAAGCGGAAGGTCTGTCTGCACCTGTAAACCAGCTACCCAAGAGATAGAGTCTCTGTAACACAGCTTTGCAACACAGATACAGCATGTGTGTTTGAATGATGTATAGAGGTTGAAGTCTTTCTTTAAGCACTTTTAAGAATAACCCTCTAATTAAAAACAACAGAACAAAACATAAGTTCAAATACTTACTTTTGGTATCTATAAGTCGGTCACGTGGATACAATTCTGAGGCAGACAGCTGCTCTTTCACCTTACTGATGTCTTTAGGGTGGATGTAATCAAACAGGCTCTGTCCAATCAGCTCCAGCTGTGGACCAAAATAAACCATATTATCATCATATCATCAAGTGAATCCTGTAAGGAGTTTCTAAGCACAAATGGTATAAACAGATGTATGAAACACAGAATGCCCAGCTATATATTAATCAAATGAAGTAGTTGATAAATGTGTACAAAAACCAATTAGAAACAATTTACACTACCTCTAAAGAAATAATGTCAACAGACCTTTCCTTGCGATATCTAATACGTGTTTTTTTTTCCGTTTTGTATGTTCTACACAGAAGCATTTGAATAAATGCATTATTTCCTTTCCACATAGGACACTACAACAAACTTTAAAGTGAAGAAGGTTGATAGTCTTTGCTCTGTTGACAGAATTATCTTGAGAAGTCACTAACCCTGCTGAAGTTAAGGATCTTGGAAACAGATTCAGAAGCGAAAAGGATCTTTCCTCGGTCACAACTCACCACGAAGAGGAAACCATCTGCAGCCTACAGGTCGAAAACGAGAGAGCCAAAACACACGTTTGTAGAATCAAATACACTATGTAGTTGTTTGGGATGTGACCATTTAGTGCATTCAGACTTGAGGGGAAATTATTTAAGAGTTTGATAAATGGTTCCTTTAAAAGAAGCATGTCACAGCCATTGACATTTAGGATTTATCTTACCCTTAATAGTTCCTGCATCTACTGTATGCTTCATCTGTTAAATTATTGAGATATGTCTACTACATTTTTTCAATAAACTATTATACTATAGAAATCATAAACTATATGGGTTCCAAAAATGTGTTTTGTTTTTTATGCCAACCTTCTTATTTTTTAAGTAATTAGGTCTTAATTATGAAGTTTTGTATCAGGAAGTCATATTCTTATAAATCCTTTTCAAGCAGATTTATCCCATAAATTAGAAGGAAAAATGGATTGTTTGTGGTTGCCAAACTTGTCCTGGGCACCAGCTAAATTCTGTATATTGAGTGTTATTGAGTGTTAAAATGTGTTATTAAATTCAGTTGTCTGAATGCTGCATGTGTCTACACAGGTTGATCACATGAGTAACTGGATCTTGAGACATACCCTCAGAACAAGGTGCTTGAGGTCATCCTGAGGCAGAAAGGAAGGTTTGCAGTGGTTGTCAATGAATGAGCTGCTTGTACCTGCTGGTAGACAACAAATGACAGTGATTGCCAGTAAGTAAAAATATGTTTTTATATGTACAAATGAATCCCAGCCATGTGGTCCAAACAATTCGATTAAGAGTTAAATATTGCCATGAAACTGATACCATTCTGAGAATATTTTGTTTAAATCCAACTGAAATGAGAACAATTTGTGCTGACCTGTCCTGACAAGGATCCATTTACAGTAAGCTGTCTGTAAAAGTTTAAGTGTGCAGGATCTGAGGTTATTCAAGAAACAGTCTCTAAGTTGATCTTAAGGCTAAGTAATAAGGAAATATAAATGGATCTTGAAAAAACATGGTCTACCTTTAAGAGATTTCAAGTGTTGAACAGCCATTCGCAACACAGTGAGTTTGTCAAGTTTTCGTGCCATGGGGTTGCAGGCAGGAATCATGAGAGACAGCTCGTCAATAAGGTTATTTATCTTGTCCCTTCGTCTCTTTTCAATTTGGCAGTGAGGCTCTCTGTGTGAGCAGTTGGCAAAAACAATATTACAATTACTATACTTTAATTGGCTAATTAATCAGACTTAAGAAAATAGTTGATGTCAACTTAAGGTTCGTTCAAATTACCTGAAGCATTTCAGTTTGACCTGGTGTTCATCTTCTTCTGATCTAAAATGTAATTTAACAAATAAATTAAGCAATTACAATTCCTCAAGAAACATCATATCATTACAAATTTAGGGACACTCAATGAACATTCGTTTTTATGTACCTGTTGGAATCTTCCATTTTGTAGTCAAGCGATTCTCTGCCAGATATAAAGCACACACTTACTAGCGGTGGTAATAACCCTTATCTTTAAGAAAAATCATTTTAATATGTTATTTAATATGGCTAGTAATAATTTAGGAAAAGAGGGCTTCCAGGCTTTACCTTTCTCCAACTTCCCCCTTACGTTTTCTAGGCAAGTTTGAGGCCTCACTCACTGGCGAGGTTCCTGAGCGATAAACACAAAAACCACAGATAAATAAATGAATGTATTAAACCTGCTTTTATTATCCTTAACATCTTATCGACGGAGGTGAAAAGGGTTGTCATCTGTCAATCACTGACAGGGCCCCATCTGCCATTTAATGTAGCTTGGTACTACCAGATAGTGGACTCCCTGGTACTTACAATCTTCTCTGCAAGGAGCTGCATTATTCGAAGTGCCCGGGTACTCAATGATACTTCATGATTTACTTTTGGAATGAGAAATATCACCTAGTGGCTGACAATTATTGTTATTGTTATTGTTATTTGTTTTAAAACAGGTCATGGTACTGAAAACTAACATTTCAACATTATATTTAGATCTGCTTCTGTAATCAGCATTTCTTAAAGTCAATCCTAAGAACAGTATATCTTTTTTTTTATTACCAATATAACCAAATACTTAAAGGTGCTTCTTTCTCCAGTCTCGCCTGTAGTATCTCCCTTTCAGTATTTCCAAGGATATTCCCTGCAACCTTCATACATAAAAGTGTGCGTAATCAAGTACACTGTAGTACATCTTTCTTTGCTAAGAACTGGCATTAGAGGGTGCCAAAGGCGGCTTTCAGGCGCTGGCATAAGACACGTGAGGGCCGGACATGTTTATGTAACAGTAACACTGACCTTCTTTCTAAACACAACTTCAATTATGCATTAAGTTGCAACATTTCTAAGAGATAATGTGAACTAAAGCAACATCTAATTAGTGAACAATGTACAATTACAACAGCACCATGTCATATGCAAAAATGTATTAGATATTATTAAACTTGTCTAATATATATTTTTTTAAATCAGTGCATGTATTAAAATATTCTTTAAATCTTATAGTAATAGTAATTGAACCAAGCACACACCAAACAAACCTTTACCCTGGAAAGTGGCACATATACTTTGCCTTGATCAAAGTGATCATAACACTGATCTTAATAACCATCCACCAATTTAAAACAATATTATTGAGTCATTAATGACCAAATAAAATTATCTGATGAATACGTTTTTATCATATACATGTTTCAATCTGGCTTTATACAGGGCCAGAGCACTGCTTTGACAGCCTTAATTGTTAATGGTATAGCCTCCTCCATAGTGGTGCTTATAAATGTATGGCTGTATTTATTGACTTGCCTATGGCTTTTGACACTGTAGATCACTCAGTTATATTAAATAGGGTGCCATTTATTGGCTTTGTTGCCTCTATCTTGTTCCGTGACTAATTCAAATCAAGAATTTCTTTTGACCTTCGGCCTCATTCTTAAAGCCGTGCGCACGATTCACGCCAAAAGGACAAACACAGAAAGTGCGTACACACAAAATATATTCTTATCTATATCACAGTGAGAACGCACGTCCCATGCCGGTTTCCCTTTATAAATCACAGTCAACGAAATGTGGCCTAAGTGAGCGAGCGTCCCTATAATATTGTCAGTGAAACGCCCAAAATTAATATTCATCCATAGTGACTGTCCAATTGCGTTACACCTTTGGGTGTGGTAACTGGGGCGTGTCCAGCGGTGGCCTGGGGGTGGGGGGTTCCGTCCCACACCTGGAATCTGAGCGGCCACCCCAGGTGCCGCCCCCATAATCCTAAACTATGATTGGCTGTCGGCCCTGTCAGAGGTGGGACTTAGTGTTGTTTCCCCAAGTTTGTGTAGAAAGTGGCGTACGCCTTCTTTTACATTTTTACATTTATAAATGAGGCCCGTTTTATTTGCCCTAGGTGTATCTGCTTCGGATTGAAATCTTAACGCATTTACTTTCTCTAACAAGCTCATCAACGTTGCGTCCCAAATCGTATATTCATACTTTTTACTTTTAGTTTGTAATGCAGTGCGTACTGTTGCATGCAGAATGCATACACTTGGGACATATTTCGTCATAACATTAGGCCATTAACTTTAACCCTCTTGCTCTTACATTCGTCGCAGTCTATAGCGCAAAATTTGAAAATGGTTGGCGCTACATCGGGCGGCGCTGACGATGTGACGAATCTTCCACTTCTCAGTCGATTGTGGGTCAGAATAGCTAGGAAAGCATGCTAGCGTGCATACTTTCAAATGCGACGGGATATAATAGGACAGGTATATTTGGCATACTGGATTTGACTTACTATGTATTGGGACATACTAAACATTTTCCTGGCATACTAATGTGTGGATATTGAGAGATGCAGCCTTAATCTTTCAACAAACAATAGGTTTGTAGTTTTGGAGATTTTTTAATTAGCGTGTCGGAAGTAAATGCTAGGTCAACGGACCCGGAGCAGATATAGTAGGTAAGCAGATCAGGTAGGGACAAGGATAACGTTGGATTTCCTGAATGAAGGATTTTTGTATTTATTCTGGGTCCCTACTTTCACGCTTTATTAAAGTAACATTGAAATAAATAAATAATAATCTATTTAGGCAAGGTTAAATACATCAAACGGTGATGGACCAAGTCCTATTTTTCAACTGCATTAACTCAACTCAATTAAGTGTGTTTTAAGTGGCCAATAATATTACAACCCCTGAAAAGGCAGCCTGAAAAGGCAGCCTGAAAAGGCAGCCTGAAAAGGCAGCCTGAAAAGGCAGCCTGAAAAGGCAGCCTGAAAAGGCAGCCTGAAAAGGCAGCCTGAAAAGGCAGCCTGAAAAGGCAGCCTGAAAAGGCAGCCTGAAAAGGCAGTTTATTATTTATACCAAAAAATGTATCCCATTTCTTGGGTTCAGTTGTTAAAGTGAAAATTGCGTCAGTCCAGGTCCACACAATGACAAGATAAAGGTTTTTATCATTAAGGGTCAGATTTTTTTTCCAGTGACAAAACATTTTTTAACCCATTAGGTCCTACACGGCCCTGTAAATTATTGGCATTTGCAACATGAAAAGTTGAAATTGCATAAAGCATAACATCTTTGGAATCCAACTTTTGAAAAAGGTTGGAAATCTAAGGTTTTGTAGGGTAGGCCTACGTGAAAACAAAATGTAAAATGAAGTTAAAATTCTGAACCGGAAGTTGCAAAAAAGAACACACCTTCAGCCTCGTTGCAGATTATTAGGTAGCCTTCTGAACGTATTGCGCCCAAAAAGTAGCAATTCACGTTTGACAATTGAATGTAGTGTGTGCTTCGGAAATGTGTGAAGAGAAGACCCGTGTGGGTACATTTAGAATTTATGATATTTGCTTACAATGTCGTAGTATCGCTATACCAGACCTATCTCGTTGTAATAGGCCTAGTTCCTGTTCGCTGCCTTGAAGAAGCCTCTGGACTGCAGTCATATGGACTTTACTTAGGTAGCCTAGTGTAGGTTTGGTTATCCTTTGCACGGCTATTTACACCTGTGCTTTTTCGCCCTAAACGACAAGAGAATTGCCAGGGACTTAATACAATTGGACAGTAGTCTACCTTTGTAGCCTACTTGCAAACATCAGCACGGTAATGTCCGCCTGTTAACATGTCGGTCAATAGTATTCTCTACAAGTTGCCCATACAGTAGCCTACCACCAATAAAAAGAAAACTCACGGCAAAGAGATGTATTGAACATAGATCAAAGTAGCCTATGTGCCCCTACTGGTAGTTTATTGGAACGTCTACTCTCCAAATAGCCATCTTTAGCGTATTCCAATTGCCTGTGAACTATTTGCATAGTCCACTTGTATTTATACTATGGTAGAAGTCTTAATTTCCTATTTGTATTTGGCTTTCAAAGCCCTAAATGCTATAGACAATATAAACAAATAGCTATTTAGACATTTAGACAATCGCCCTTACCCTATCGGACATAGACCATATGGTTTTCAACTCCGTCCCGTCCCCCCCCCCCCCATTAGAAATGTTTCTAATATAAATGAACAGTTAGGAAGCACAACTGCACTCACTGCATTTGGGAATATACTCGGGTGATAGTCTTTGGCGCACAGGCAACTCCCTGGCTGGAATATCAAAAACATAGAAATATATGTGGCTTATAGCCTAAATATGTGAACTCATCTCAAAACTCTTCGAGAGTCGTGTATTTGTTCCACTGGTCTACTGACCTACATTTTGGATAAACGGAGAGGAAACGCGAAAAGTGCCGAAACAGCTCCCCTCAATTCCGTCCAGCGCATAGCAGCATCAAGGCATCCTCTGTGCATTGGCAGTCCGAGTGCCAACAATGAACAGATCCCTTTCTACTCATGAAAAGGGTAGACTCTACCTGTTCGTTTCTCCGGTCTCCCATCACTGCTGCTGGACGCTGTGTTCTCCGCCGACATGGCTGGAGCCCTGTCTGCCCGTGCCCAGCGCCACAGAGCTTTTGGAGGTGCTATGCGGGTTTATGTGAGAGATGGATAGAAGAGGCGGGGGACTGGAGATGTTGTATAATTGACTTTATTTTCTCCTACTGCTCCGCGGGGGAGAGGGGGTGGAGGTAGACACATCAACGTGCAGAGATAAAGTAGCAACGAGGACACAACATTACCTCATCGTTCGCCTTCATTGACCCCAAAAGTCCAGCGTAAATGTTATGGCCCATATTTTCTATTCAACATAAGTTAGGCTAAGTCATCTGTAGTCTAAACTTTTGGATAGGCCTATATAGGCTATATTAGGATTAAGCTATACGATAAACCCACAAGGTATTACTGACTATAGCCTAATGCCTATAATGAACACACATTCGCTAAATAATATAAACATATTATAGTAGTGCAGTAGTGCACAAAGCTACATTGAAAAGCAAGCGATTCTGTCCATTTCTTCTACAGCGGGTTACGGATATAGGCTACAGCAAGCAGTTTGTTATTAAATTGTACTGGCACATAAATGGTTCTGACCTGAAAATCACGGCAAGTCATTCGGCGGCTTTCTCATGTTGTGATTTTTTATATAAATGTCTCACCTACACACCGTAGTGTTAATGGAGACCGCAGCACGAGACTTTACGTAAGAAGAAGACAGCACGTGCTAGTCAGAAACGTGTTGACCTATATTATATAAACTGTCACTCACGTGCGATATTGGCTCATTCATCACTAGAAGTAATGTACGCCGAAAGTGAGAGAAGGCAACTACACGTTTTCAAAATTAGGATAGTTTTAGCTCTCTCTTGAAGAATAGCCTAACTATACACAGCCTACGTACCAGGTTTAGTGAAGTGATGGCCAACCTTGCATCTTATATGTTGTTAATAAACCTAGGGTAGTTGTTCATGCTACAACATAATTAAGTTATCTTATTTGTAATTGTGAAACAAACCATTTGTTTGTGAGCTTGATGTCTTCTGACAAATAAAATCAAGATAAAGTAGTGAAAATAGCATATTTTCCGACGTAATGTCTACTCAAATAGTAGGCTGGACCTCAGCAGCTACTTTAAAACAATGTAGGCCTATTTTGTGTATAGCGCATAACGTTTATTTTTTACAATGCGCTGAACTTCACGTTTGTCATCAGCACTGCTGACCTGATTTAAACTAGGTAGGTCTACAAACGTATTCCTCAAAAACATTCCATGAAGCTAGCGTGTGTTTACTAGTTTGGCCTATATATTATGAGTTGTGTATCTAATTTAGCAATCTTTTACGCACTCTGGTGGATATTCAAAGAATTACAATTCCATGAATACAATTGTCTCATAACACTAATCTTTTTATAGTTTCACATGTTGATAAATAATCAGGGTTGCAGTATTTACTGGCAATTGACGTTTCTAAGAACACTGAATGTTTTTGAATATAGTAGACCTATAAGATATAGTAAAATGTTACCTGTTACAAGCAATAATGCAAAATATGCACCTTTAACACCGATTAAATACATTTTAAAATAAGATTTGCGAATGGGGATTTCAATTGTTAGAGGGTGAGCATTGAGGTTTCAAAGCTGACCAAAAACAGAAAACGAAAAGGTGTGTAATTGCATTAGGCGGGCTACTAAAAATCTGGGTGTCTAAAAATCAGACACCCAGAAAAGCCTTGGTTACCTATGTTCTGTCCTTAGATACGTATATCAAGTTGTTTTTTAAAGGAAATTACGCATTGAACCATAACATTTTACTCACGCTTACGATGTTCTTACACTTTAAGCTGGAAAATGTCTAAATACACAGGATAAGTTGTTACAATATCCATTATACCTTAAATCCAAAATGAGCACCCCAAAAAACTATATTTAGAAAGGATTTGAGTTGAGATCAGATATGTCATTGGGGTTTTCAAGTGGGCACCTTCCATCCCAGGTGTTTCGTTAAGTTGAGCCCACTACACCTCTAGAAGGCTTCACGGTGAGCAATGATGTCTCCGTTCCAAATGGTTAGACTCGACTCAAGTCCCAATGTTTGGTGACTCGTTACAACTGGCTGCTAGTTTGCTATAGCAGAGTTTCTTTCTTTCGTATGCTTTGTGTATTGCTTCTTCCCATGGGACTGTTAGCTCTACAAAGTACACAGTAAGGCTGTGTGTTGGACCATAGTAATATGTCTGGTCTTAAGTTGGTTGTTCAATCTTTGATGGGACTCTCAATTGTTGGCCGAAATCTGCTAGCATTTTCCGATCATAAGCTGCCCTCAGCTGCCCTAAGCTTTGCGTTGACCTATACATCTTGCTTCCCTGAACTCCCTCCCTGACAGAGCTTATGTGGTGCATATCACCCTCTGCTCCACTGGGCAATGTATTATCTACTGACCGCCTAGTTAATGTTGGATCCTCACCTTCACTTATAATAAATATTGGTAAAATTAAATTATAAGGGCTGGTGTCCCTTTGTTCCTCAATCTGTTTAATATACAGGGACATATTGAATTGTTTGTGCTTTTGCTCAGCTGTAAGTACTCTATAAGTGCTTCTCCCACTCCTGTTTGGTTGTTTTCAGTGTTGCACTTTTTCTCTTGTGAAAAGGAAATTAACTAATTTGAAAGTCTGCATAAAACGGATTCTTGCTTGTTCCTTCTTAATTAGGGTTCACTTTCTCCATTGGGTCTCGGTTCTCCTCAGTTGCCAGTCGGGTCTTCAAACTGACCGGTAAAAATCCCCGACCTTCTGTGTTTCTGATTCTTTTTTCACTTGCGTTTAGATAGTGTTTTTTTTCTCCTTTATTAGCTATTCACTCTCTTTTTTGCATCCTGGATTTCTTTAGTTCCACCCACATTTTTTAGGTCTCTAAAACGGTCTAAATCTCTCCTTTCATGGTTGTTTTGGCTGATTTGCTTCTACAACCTGTATCCTCATCTCTCAATGTTTACGTTTGTCTCCTCAATGCTGAAGTTGCTGAAATCCTGGAGACTTTGGTGTTTGTGCAGCTGCCATCCTTCACTCAACTTATTTCTTACTTACTTACATCACGCAATTTACGCAATCTACACTTACTGCACTGAAACACCATTTTGTTTGTTGTATTCTCCGGCCTCATAGGCTACAGTTGCTACCTTTTCCCAGCAACAAGAGGCATACATGTCGACAGAGCAATTACAGTGGCAACCTTGGATACCTTAGACTTGAGCTAGGCGCACCATACGGGTGGGGTCTTCGCACCGGACCATTGACCCGGGTATTAGACTGGTGAACTGTTGGTGTGAAAGGGTCACTCAACCTGTGACGCTATCAAGAAACGTCACTGGTTAGGATCGGTGCATGTGACACGTAAAATATAAACTGTACACACATCAAAGTAGGCAACAACAATGAGGTTTCTTGATCACAACACAGGTCGAGCGATTCTTTTACACCAAAGCCGAGCTGCGTTCGACACGGGCCGAAATGCCGTGTTGACACCTTTCACACCAACAGTCGACCCGTGTTTTAAAGGGGTATAAGAGGAAACGTGGGAGGTGCTTCATTTAGGAATTGATAACATTACATTACATAAAGTAGAGGTGTAGGCAGAAAAATATTTCCAAGTAGACCTAGGGAAAAGTGGATGGGCCCGTTTTAATTTTTTTTAGACTGTCAGTATATGCATCTCCATGGCACCAAATAAGAAAAAAAGAAACAGTTTGCAGAACTAACACAACCTATTACGATGTAACTCGTCAACTCCCGTTATGATCACACTGGACAGGAAGAGTTCAACTGAGGTTGCTTTGCTGGTTCATCAATTGCAGACAAATCTGCCGGTGGTCTAGCTGTAGCACTACGCTCAGGGGCAGGAGAAACTGAGTGCAAAGGCGGTCTTGAATGCGATGCGTTGAACAGGTGGGAAGTAACGATAGACTTTTGCTTGGTGGTAGTAGTGCGGATGCGTTGGCTACGACTTCAGCCTCTGTAGCCTACCTGTCGGCTCCGTCTTGGCCAAGCTTGACTCTAGCTCATTCTCTATTAAGTGTGCTTTTTTAACGGTCCGATTGAAAAAATCTTGAACATGATTGTGTAGGCCAGTGATCGTTTTGGGTGGGCCTAGGCCTACTCGGGCCTACCCATGCCTACGCGCCTGATAACAGGTAATGTACAGTACAGTAACGCCTCGAGATACGTGTTTTAAATACACAGTTTAACTTTTACACGAAAAATGGATGGTATGCCTACAGATGGACGGAGTTTCAGTTTTACTTGGTTGCACGGCCCGAAAAGTTTCCACCAGGCCCACCGTAGTTAATGCACCGGCTAATTGTGTTGTACTAAAACTTAAGTTATCTTCGGTTGTAAGCTAAGTAGCGGAGTGCGTTTCCCTTTGGTAAAATCATCCCAGAGGTCAAATGAAATGTTTCAGTCAGAAATTGGTAAAGGAAAAACAAACTTTTATCAAAATTATAAAACTATTAGCGATTTAATAAAAAAAAAAAGAATTTTACGCAAATTATTAAGAAGTTGCAGGACGTGGAATAGTGGCCTATATTTTAATCTTGTGTGGTTAAATATTCCATTTTGATCATTTTTTGGGGGAAAGCGTTTGTTTACAGTGTTCCAACAGTAGGATTCATAGGCTACACATGATTGCAGTTGTCAAACACTAGACAATTTAAGATATTTTCAATTAAAGGCTCAATAAAGTTAAATGGTAAGCACATTAATACATTTATTTTTTGTAAGTCCTACTGGTTTTGTCAAGCAATTGTTTTTACTGGAATGGGCCGAAAAGTAGATAAACTGTCTCACAAATACACAAACAAAACAGTAACAACATAGACATAAGTATTTTAAAATACAAATATTTAAATCATAACTAATTATAAATAGATATTAAAATACAATAGTGTTTTCTGGTAAAATTACAAATCCGTGTATCTCCTTTTATATAGCCTACTAGGCCAAAGTTAAATGTATTTGATATTACTGTAGCAAGATAGACTACATATTTAGTTCACAAATATTTACATGCTTAAACTCAATGCATTTACCTGCATCTGAAGGGGCTGGCATATTTTTTCCTTGATAAGAGAGTGCAGCCATGTAAAACACGTTATTTCAAGCATTTTCAACCCTTGTATCCGATACATCTATGAAATGTTGAGTCCGTAATCTGACTACAAACACGTATCTGTAACTTTTCTATTATTTCAAAGCAAGCAAAATTGAAAGATTTATCCTCATTCTCTAATTCAAAATCAAAGGCACTTTGCTTTTGTATCAGACTACAAAACAAGACATTTGAAAGAAAATGAATTGGCAAGATTTTGAAATACGACAAAAAATATGGTGGGCAGTCTAATGGCATTATTTTCATAACTGTATGTGCAAATATACAGACAATAATACATATAACAGTTTAAATATGTATAATAAGTACATACATACAGCCAATCATAGTCTTTGTTGGCAAACACCTTTTATTGCTGACACCATTCTATCATTTGTACTGATAATACTTTTCAATGATGTTGCCATTAAATATGGTCAATTACTAGAAATGTTGAATGCGAGCTTGTATGGCATGGCCCTATCTTCACCCATGGCAGCCACCCTGGATGGGTGTTAAGATCATACATGCATACTGTATGTGAATATAAATACAGAGGCTCTGAAATTAAACTTAAGTCCCTTCATGTTTTGAACATTTCGCCTATTTACTTCAAAATGATTTAATTTATATTTTTCGACCATCAATCTACTTACAAGAACCCGTCATGACCAAATGAAAACATGTTTCTAGAAGTTTTTGCAAATGTATTCAAAATCAAAAACAGAATATTTGTACAAATCTCTTAAAGTCATTGAGAGGGCCAGCTAAGGTCCAGACTCAAACCCAACTGAACATCTGTTGGAGACCTGAATATGCCAGGTAACAAACCCGCTCCTTAGGATCTGCCTGAGCTGGGTAGGATCTGCCAGGAAGATAGGAAAAACTACCCACATCAAGGTGTCCAAAATTTGTGGAAGCAACTTTTGAAAGCAAGAGTCTGCAATAAGCAGACTTATTATTGACTAAAAGAATAAAAGAATTTCAACATGTTTCAAAAAATGGGCTTTGAGTTTGTCATCATGGGTTAATGTGTCTAGTTTAAAGGCCAAATAGTTTAATTCCGTGTTGCTACAATATATAGCACAGCTAAATGTTAAGTGAAGTGGTCTGAATGCTTTCCAAAGCATTGGATATCAAATTGTATGTTGTACGATATGTACAGTGCTGTGAAAAAATCCTGTCTGATTTTTACACATATTTACATTGATTTGGTCCAACTGCAAGGCAATGCTTGATACAAACAATCAAAAAGAACCAATTAGTCAAAATCCAGACCGTTAGCCCACTAAGAGTACATGTTTTGATTGGTTGTTGTTATTGCAGCTAATGGTGGTGAAAGTCATTACTGAGTCTAAAGGGGAGATTACTATTTTCCACACGGGCAACATTGAGCATTAGGTTGTTGCATACCATTCTAAAAAAAGAGTATGTGAGAATATTTTCACTCAGGGTATTTTTTTTTATCTAGTATTAGACTTGATGATCTGACAAATCAAAGTGAACAAGGATGAAGTATATTCCTTTTCACAGCACTGTGGTACAAACGATGGCACTGCTGCTAGTGTTTTTATCACAATTGTTGATGTATTTCTCTTTGTCCAGTAAGACCGTATTGGCTGTAAAAGCTACTAGTCAACAAGTCTTGTCAATATCATGCTTTCAGTGTTTACAGGGCTTTGCAGCCCGACCCCGTTTTTGTTAACGTCTCTACTGTATTTTTCCAGCTCAATGGGTTTGTCAGGCTTTTCCTGCTTTCATGTAGGTGGGGATGGTGCCTCTCTGAGTCAGCCCCTCAAATCGCTTGTAGGTGTAGTTAAGGAAGACCCAGTCCTTGGACTTGAAGTCTGGCTCTGTGACACTGGCAACTAAAAAGACAAAAAATAAGTGTTATTTCTGTAATGGGAACAGACTTCAAGCAATTATCAAAGTACAATTTTATTAATGAGTACAGAGAGCAAGTCTGTACACAGAGAAATTACTATGGTGAGTTCACTCCAAAGATATAGTAAGTTCTGATTTGTTGACAAGGTGGAAACCTTCCAGTATTGAGAAGCACACATATGCCAACTTGTATAATGATGGCTCCAAGCAGACAACACTAGCCTTCAGTGTCTCAGAGAGACACGTTATCTCTTTGTTGCTCTGGCCTTCACTCTGCCTTCCCTCACATCTGAACCACAGCCCAGACTTGAACATCTGTTAGGATACCCAAACTTGGCCATTACATTTCTCTACCCATGTAGGCAACGGCAACCATGTAAAGCATCATGCTATCATCCTATCTAAACAGCATAACATTTGCACAAAAAAATTTGGGTTTAAAATATTTTGTCAACCTCGCGCTTCTTAACTATTTGACCTACCCAGGGCTTAATGCCCAGGACAGTTGGGTCAGACTCAGTATTCCAAATAAAACGAATGTGCAAAAGCTTTTGAGATAATATTTATGAGTATGATACAGATCGAACGATTAAGTCAAACGAATTTAACATTTTGTGACGGAATAATACCACTCCCAAACATGTTCCAGACTACTGTGGCACTTTTGTAGTTGCCGGTGCATCGGTATCGGGCTCGATATCAAACATTTTTAACGTATTGGTATTGGCTATATATTGTCATTTTTTTCATGAAGTTCTGAATTTGGTGATGGAATGTGTTACAATGGTCTATATCTGAGATACGTTAAAAACTGCCATTTATTATATTGTGTCATAAAGCTTCTTGAAGTGAACCTATTTGTTTTGTTATGTTCTGTACAAATGGGAACACCATGGGTGTCCTAGGGTAAAAAGTATACCTAGTATACTACCTGACAAACGTTCAGGATTTCTGTAATTAATATAGACAGTACAGAAGTACTTCTATGTGATCATGTTAAATCATATGTTAGAGTTAAGATGAATGTGATAAGCTAAAATAGGAATTTACATCTGATCTGATTTGACATCTGACTCTACTATCTACAAATGAAAACAGTGAGCATTACACATGTCAGGGATTTTATAAATTAAAATTTATAAAATACATTTTTAAATAAATGTTACAACATTGAAATATGTTGTAAATTACATTTGAAAGTGGAGCTTATTTGTGGATTTGTTTCCAGAAAAATAAATACATATTTATTTATACAGAATGAAATACATTATTCTCCACACGGTTTTATGCATGTATTATATGTATTATGTATGTATTACATATATTATGTCCACAAAGGTTTTTGACAAACCTGGCTGAAGGATGTCAGATTCTGGGAAGTCATCAAAGTTAGATGTGTCATCAATGCTTTTGATCTCAATAGAGGTAGCTGCTGGTCTTTCTCTGTGGAAAAGAAAAATGTGTTGTTATAAAATGTTACTAATGTAATTGTTACGTAGAGGGGTTGGGTTTCTTTCTTTGCTGATGAACCTCTCCCCCCAAAAGCCCCGCCAAATTAGGATTGGTAACAAAATGACGAAAACACTTTTATAAGAAATATACACCTTATATGCTCCCAGTCGACAGGCTCAAAAAAGGCATGACTCTTGATTTCCTCAATGCTCGTGGCGCCAATACGGTTCTCTGCATCATTACAGTACCTGGTAGTGGGGAAGGGTACACTCCATTAAAGTCAGAAATCTTAGCCATGAATGCAAAACTTCTCTTTGCCAAATCTGTACACCCATACCTTTCATGGCTACAAGTGAATATGCCTTCAAATGTACAGTACACCACAAACACAAATGGTGAACCCGCAAACAGTCACACACACGCACACACACACGTTGTATATCACAGACCTGAGGATTAATTCCTTGGCCCTCTCAGAAATGGGCACCTCGGGTGGGAACACAAGGGTTTCCTTCCAGTTCATGACTTTCCTATAAGTCTCCTGTGGTGTTTCTGAGCAGAACGGGGGGTATCCTGAAATGTTGGATTGGTTAGAAGCAGAAGACTGAAGTCTGTTACAGCAGATATTTGTGATTGGTCCAAAATAATAGCAAGGGGGCTCATCGGGTTAAGGCACATAACACAAAGGCTAGTCCTTAACGCAGCGGCCCGGGATCGATTACGGCCCGGGCCCAATGCTGCATGTCCTCCCCGTTCTCTCTCTCACTTTTCCTGTCCACCTACTATCCGGTCCAAATAAAAGCAAAATGCAAAACGGCAACAACAATGTTGTAGTGATGGTTGGTCCACAAGGAGTAGATTCAGAAAGTGAATTATAATTTTAGAGTAAGAGGCTATACTGCAGCAACAGGTCTTTGGTTTGAAGTTAGGGTTTCAATGATGTGTCCAGTTCCAGTTATCACTAAGAATACAGTTTAAACCCTTTATATAAACCTCCAATGAATAAGGGTTGTGCGGATCGCTAAAATGTTCATAACTGAAATTGATGTGAATGATAAAGGTTTTACAAAATATGTAAGAGGGCGCAGAAGCTCAACACTCCATATGATCTCATCAATGAGCATCAAATGCACATGAATGTATGGATGAATGAGGTTCTACTGCAGTCCTATTTTCTTGTCATTGAGAGTACAAATACCTATGAGCATTTCATACATGATGACCCCCAAGGACCACCAGTCACAAAGCTTGTTGTAGCCAGTCTGTAGGAACACCTCTGGGGCTATGTAGTCTGGAGTCCCCACTGTGGAGTAGGCCTGGGAGTCAGAGAGCATAAGATTTAGAAACCATACAGAGGATAACACTGCACAGTGGTTTTCATCAGAACCACTGCTACTGACCAAGACACAATTGCAGGTCCTCGAAATTTCACTTGGATTTTGTTGATTCAACCTGGCCTGAAATCGTGTAAAGATTTTTTTTTCTTCACTTGATCAGAAATGGAACTACTGATTGTTTGGATAACCAAAGAAAGTTCTTATGAAGACGCCCAATTTACTCCATATCTCTGTCCCCAGTATTTAATAATTTCTTTGCTACCATCAGATGCCACCTCATACTGTAAAGATGCAAATCTAGTCTAAATAAGCCGTTAAGCCAATTAAATTGACTTATTTTTTAAGTCCTACCCCTGCACTTTGTGAAATTGTGTTTTATCATATTTTAAAATGATGGTGATGAATCTATTACTTTAAATAGCAAGGAGCTTTTCATGATGACATCTGATGACATGTTCTTTACTAACTGCCACTTGATCGAATGTCTCTTATTTCCATCAACCCAGAGTATCTTGATGTGCAGGAGGTATAGCAATCATTCATTGGACCAACCTTACTTTTAGCCTTCATCTTGATGACTTCACCCCTTTTGAATATCTAATGTTTAAACTAAACAAGCCTAAGCAATCCTAATCTTTGCGTATTGATCTACTGCCCACCCAAACGAAACAGTAATTTTATCACAGTTTTCGGACCCCATATCGATAATTATTTCTTAATGTCCCCCGCAACATGCAAGACAACTTTCACATTGTTTAAAACTACATAAGCTTTGATATGATATTCCTTTAATTATTTTTTGAGTTTGGTATGGGAAGGTTTACTTGTTTACCACAATGAACTTCTTTTGGCCTATTAACTTCAATTTATCCAAATTAATAGATAGACAGGTGGACAAGAGAGACAGATACAATATTTAGACAATCCTCACAGTATCAATTGCATTTTATTAAACGAGCTGTCATGGCGATAGTTGTTTTTGAAAGAGTAGTTCTCTCGGTTCTAATAACACATGGTTTCTATGCACGTCGGTTCACAGCTGCCATACAGTAGCCTAGGCTACTGTAGTTTAGACTGCTGAAATGCATCTACTTTGTAATATCTTTATCTACCTAGGTTAATCATATTCTTTTGATAGTTGTGAATGGAAGTGTATTTCTCTAAACTAAATAATCAGGGAGCGTAAACTTATTCAACACGCTTTCATTATCGCCCGTGGACTAATCGTTTTAATAACACTATGGGTTAAGGTAGAAAAATACTGCTGTTGAATCAAGATAATGTATGATACAGATTGTATAAAATTGCACATTAAATACCATCTAATAGAAATTACTAGAAAATGTGCAGCCTTGTATAACTTTAATCTAAACATTTACAATGATTACAATGCTGTAGGCATAATATATCATGGAACGATGTGCAATTGACTATGCCAGGTAACAAAGGGTACATTGCCCTTTGTGATTTTTTTTGTGTGACTATAATATGCTTTTTTGCAAGCTACATGTTTAAGTCAGGCTGATGCAAACATTTCAATAAACTGTTCATTTTTTTTTTTCAAAAACATATACTCACCAGCTGCCTTCGATTCTTTTTCCATGTCTCTGCTTTCCTCTTTGAGTTCATATTTTGAAAGGCTGTAGGAATTTAGAAGTTTACAAAAACAAATGTTAAGAGTTGATGGAACACTAAGATGCTGAAAAATTGGAAAAAAGAAGCACCCAATGGCATCTATCACATACTGTAAGACAAGTACGTTCTCTCAGCCAGCAAGTGTTAAAACATATATCTCCACAAAAAGGCCATTTGTCTTACACAATGGCTGATACATGGCTGATCAAGTCAAACAGCAGATGTTTTTATAGAATAAAGTGTCAAAACCCTTTCAACAGCTTGCACTTCACAGGTAGTCTATCACTTTATAGATTTGTGAAGATGTACTGTTTCTTTTGAAGCGTTTTCCCGTCTGTACGACATCAATAGATTTTTCCTTCAGCGATAACTTTAGTTGGCCAATAAATCAATCACCAAACAATCCAGAATTACATACTTTTTCCTGTTATGAATATTTACATTAATGTATGGCATATAAACACCTTGACAACTTACAGAAGTCACTGGGAGGGTTATGAGTAAGATTCCTGTAGAACTCTGTGCGGTGTGCTTTTTTCAGTCCTGTACACAACCCAAAGTCTGACAACTTTACGTGGCCCTAAAAAGCAAAAGCAGTAACAACAAATTCAAACATAAATGGGTGTGCCACAAATGGAAGAGGATGGCAATGCTCATGAATTGTTGTTTAAAAACTACATAATCAATGCATAGTGTTGCGTGTATTATGACTTATTACAAGCTTAACAATAACCAGCCCCAAAGCAGTCAAGCTTTGAAAATGGCCTATAACTGTTTTTTGGGATATAAAATATCTGTAGTTAAAAAGGTCAAGTCAAAACGTATGAGTTAAAAGAACTACCTGTTGAGAAAAATAACTATCGCACATCTCTTCCCATCAACCAGAAAAAATTAAAATACAGATTGAGTTGTGGGGGAGCTCTTATGAAACCGTGCCTGATTGGCAGGCACTATTCACACTCCAACTCCTCTCATGAGTGCTGCTATTTTCCAAATCTGCCAGTTGATGGTCATTCATAGGTAGTGTATAAAATCGTTTCATTGGTGTTTACTAACACACTCCCACTGATGTCACTTCTCAGCCAAAATAAGGTTTGCTGTGAAATGTGTGGGGTGAAGCATACTTGTATTTTCATATTTAGTTATATGGAGCTATGCTTAGTGGTCTTATTGCGTAATACACAAAACACAACTAACATCGTTTGACTCATAAACATGCTAAAACTGGCATTTAGACCTTTAACATTTGTTTGTGTATTGCTGTCCTTCCTAAAGGGATGAGCTGGATGAGCACATAGCTCCCATCCAAGCCTTTCTAGTTGTTCCAGCACACCTCATGTAAAAAAGAGAAACGAGCGTGTTCCCTGTATGTCAAAGGTCACGTGTGTATATGCTCACCCTGGAGTCTAGCAGCAGGTTGTCAGGTTTGATGTCTCGATGTATGAAGCCTAGCTGGTGGATGGAATCTATAGCCAGGACTGTCTCTGCAATGTAAAACTGCGTGGCCTCCTCTGACAGAGTGTCCTTCTTCATCAAGAGCGTCATCATATCACCTACATCGAATACATTACAATGAACACAATTGCAATATATGCTAATACAGTAATCCCTCACACTTTTTTTAAATATAGTTATAACCAGAGGTTTTCAATGTTTTCTATTTGAAGAACCCAAACATTGATATTGGTCTGTAACAGGTAACTTATGATATAGAAGTAGGTTCAGAAACCTTTCCCTTCACTTTTTGGAAGCAATTACACATTTCTTTTTAGTTTAGTTTTTGATTTAGCATAATTTTGCTGAAATGTTTTCACTTCATCATTCGTTTTTTTTTTTTTTTTAGATTGGTTTTTAATGATTTAATAAATAAGTACTTTGCATACTCTGTAAAGGGCTTTGGATAATTATCTGTAAAATGTCTTAAGTTATATTATCTTCTCTTTGGCTTATAAAACCAACCTCCAGGTAGGAATTCCATTATTAGGTATAAGTTCCTCTTGTCTTGAAAGCTGTAGAACATCTTGACCACCCAAGCTCCATCTGCCTCAACCAGAATGTCCCTCTCGGCTCGGATGTGCGCCACCTAGGGTGCGGATAGAAAATAATTGTTACAGGTGGGCTAACTGATGCCTGCTTAAATATTGAATTGCAAAAAGAAACACAGAGACATTCCTGCTCCTTCTCCAACATGTCTGCTTTCCTCAGGATTTTCATTGCATAGATGTGTCCGGTGTCTTTCTTCTGCACCAAGCGCACCTAGGAAGTTTAACAGATAAGGGAACATTTTGCTTGGTCTGCTTGTTTTTCTTACAGCTCACTTAATTGCTCAATCACTTTGTCAACAAGGTGCAAGGAACAATGGTATATTGTGAAACGTGTTAGGGTCACTGCAGGTATAGTGTTTATGAATAAAATTCACAAATTAAAAGTTTGTTTTCTGGACCTCTCCAAAGGCGCCTCTCCCTATGACCTTTAGGGACTCAAAGTCATCAAGGCCCAGTCGGGTCCTCTTCAGTCGCAGGAACTCTGTCTCCTTACGTGCATGCTGGGAGCGACGCATCACCTTCTGCAAACAGGAACATTGGGTCAATCTGGTTGGACGTGGTCGAAGAGGTTTCATAGAACACAGTTGACCAGCACATATGCACCGTCTTCTGATGGTCTTTAGCCAGCTACTTCAGGTAATTCATCACTTAGGTATTCATAACTTCCATTCCCTGCTTGATTGATGTTTTCTGTACCTCGTCATCCAGCAGGCCCTCTTCATCCATAACCTTCTCCAGCTTCCTTTGTCTGAAAACATGGCATACCAGATTACATGTTAACATTGCTCTTATTTCCCTTCAGTCAGTCAGCAGCCAACACCTGAAGAAGTTACCGGTTTGCTGCAAGCTTTTGCTGCTGACCAGCTAGCACTGACTGCTAGTTGTATCAATGCACTCGACGCACAAATATAATAATGCCTACCTGGATATTCTGTCGTGGACAAAAATAATTTGAATCTTTTCAGTGTTTTTCTATGGGTCACAAAAGTCAGGTTCTCTGCAGTAACTTATCCTAAAGGAGTTGCCTTCCTTTTGACAACATTTTTATTATTTTTGCAATGTGTAATGGTGATGTTCTCCTTAAGATTTATTCTTAATTTGAAGTTTTTTTTATGAGGGAAAAGCCTGGGTATTATATTTTCCTGGCAAGCACCTGGTTAATGTTACCTAATGTTATAGCTTACCTCATCTCCCGCTCCTCATGCTGTGTTAGCAGAGTACTGTAGAAGTTCTCCAGCGTCAGCTTTGCCACGGTCACCCTCTCTCGGGTGTGGTTGCTCATCGGAAGGGTATCCTCCGTCCCTCCCGTCATGGCCATATTATCCTTAGGGACAAAAAACATCACATTTGCATCACTACTCAAGTGTATGTAAACACAAAACTTATCAATAAGAGTTATTTAAAATAACATCTTTTTACATTAATACAATATTTAATTGAATTGAATTGAGCTAATTACACAAGAATCATTTCAGTTTTATAAAATGAACAGAAAAGAAAGTCACTTGGTAAATTCCCTAGATCAATAACAGAAATGTTTTACCAAGCAAAGAAAAACCTATTCTTCACTTTCCTTCTTTCAACAGTCTCTTAATGTACAACTCCTTCCTAAATGATGAGTCACCTACAGTCTTAACTCTGCCTTCATTGTATTGATTGTAGATCATATATTCACTACGCATTTCAAGAAGGATTCCTGAATTCATTTTCTCTTATTATCAGAGCCTTAATTGAACAGATACATTATCTTGGTTAATCTCATATAAAATATATACGCAGGAGCACAATAACTCTCACAATTCCATATTGATTTACATATTAATTAACTATATTTAATTCATACAATTCTTAAGAAAACATAATGTTCAGCTTTCTTTATCTTGTAAACAAGTGACAAGTTAAGGAATGGATCTCACGCCTTTAAGTAAAATTTGAAAAGGAAAACTTAAACAAGTCCATAGTGTGCTCCACCTGCAATACGCATTAAATAGGAAAGAGCAACACCACTGAATGAATAGACCAAGTCATGATGGCAAAGCCTGGAAAGACTCCAGCTACAGTATATGGTCACTGTATCTCGGTAAATAAAATGAGCATAGCTATAATCTTATTTAAAGTTTTAGCCTTCATTTATACTTGAAAGATCCTACTGAGATGGGGTCTCCTTTTCAAAGGAGACCTCTGTCATGCAAAAAAAAAAAGACTTGTTTCTATGTTTAAACTGAGTAACAGCTATACCAAGCATCAGAGGTGTAGGAAGACATTCTAGGCCCCTTAAAAAATATGCTTATCTAAATTATTGGTACCAAAGTCCTATGAATCAAATCAATTTCGGGGACTCATTCACTTGTTTCAGTCACCAATCCTTCCGCTTTGATTGCTCTTGTCTGGCTTTGGCAGCATACAAAACGGTGCCGGGGTTTCGGTCACATGTTCCATTGAGTGTAACTAACAATTTAAGTCAATCTTTGTAAAAAGTGGTATACTAGATTTCGGTTTCAGTATGCAGTATGTGTACTGATTGAGTATATACCTACTCAATGTGTACATACTGCATATTGGTTGCTGAAACCGGGAAAAAAGTATGTGGTTGCGACCATAGCCCACCATCAAGCAGATGGACACACTTCCAAAATCTCCCCAACGCACTCGCATGATCAACCAATCAGGCAAAAGAAAAAAATCATAGGGAATTTTGATGATTGGCCGAGCCAAAAATGGACTAACCGATTTTTTCAAATGTATTTTATTTATGGAGCAAAGGGGTAGTTTTAGTAAAGGTAAAAAAAAAGGTGTTTGGCTTTGCAATTCAGCTCTGCCAGGGAAAAGATACAATAGACCTTTAAAACAGTTTTAAACGTCTAGAAAATGACAACAACGTAGGCCCAACCTTTGAATCGAGTAGTTTAACTATTCAATGTGAATCATAATGGCAATCTTTGGCATTCAAGGTCATCGCAAAATTGTATACTCCACCTGCGCCTGTTTGTGCAATGTTGTTGTACAAGCACAAGCAATTGCCTTTTTAATTACGTTCTCGAAGGGCGCATGGATGAGAGACTGTTTTTGATCGGGAAGGTGACACAATGCAAACCTGACAGGTGCAATTTCCGATGTGTTTAGGTTATTACACATCCCATTGCCATCTATAAGCAGATCGTTTTCGCTTACCTCCGCGTTCTGCTCCAGAGTAAGTCAGTGGCTGGCTGCCAGCCCTCTTCAAAATAGAGAATGGGCTTTATTATATTGTCCTAATATTAGGCAACTGTAGGAGCAGGAGAATCCCGTTAGCTACTTAGTACTTCAACAATGTTAGGAAGGCAGGCTACACCAACAAGAGAATTAACGACATAAGTCGATACAAGGGACTTCAAGTTGAACGATAAACTACCGTTTAGTAAAAAAAAACCACAAACAAACCAAATCCTATTGGGTCCATCATCCATTCACTTCTGACCTCATACAACGAGTCTTGTCTTGAAAAAACCTTTGCTTCCTGTGCTTGATGCAGTTGCGCATCGCTGGTGTCAAACAAGAGCCCGTGACGTTGTTCCAGCAAGTCTACTCTGCAGGCGTAAAACCTAGTTTTAAAAAGTTGAAAGGTTAAAGGAATACTGCACCGATTTTCGAACTTTTTATGTTTTCCATCATATGGGTTGTACTTTACATATAGCATCGTAAATGTACTGTTTCGCAACCACAAAGCAGAGTTTAAAACAAGTTTAGAAAATGACTCTATTGCGTCATAGGGAGTCTTTTCCAGAATTTTTAAAACTACAGCCGTTTCTAACCAGGGGGCGGGCCTTTCCTGGTTCTCTGAGTGACGTTTATCAAAATGTGGGTAATTCAATTTAGGGGCGATTTGCTGGGATCTTACACACCTAGATAGATCATGACAACTTGAATACGGATATTTTGTCATCATCATCATCATCATCATCATATTTTGTTCGGCGCGGAAATTCAGCCGTATTTATTTGAACCGGAATTTAGCGAGGAGGAACCTCCCTAAAGAGAGAGAGAATTGCCACAGCTACAGGCTGCAGGCAAACAAGCTACTAGGGGCTGAAGCACGTAGCAGCTGGACTCGAGCTGCTGATGTATTTACCTACCGGCGATGGCTATATGGAGAAAAACAGTACATACTGAAATGCAATGAGTCGGACTGCACAGTTTCTACTGTCAAGTATGACACCCTCCAGCCAAGAATATGGACAAATGTGTTTAACTGAGCAGGAAAGCTTTGCAAATATACTAGCAGTGGAAGGCTGTAGACCTATTTTAGGATTTCGAAGTTGATCTGGAAGAGACAGCCGAGACCTGCTGGGCCAAAGAGACAGATACAGCAGAGTAAGTAGCTAGCTAGCTAATATAATATGTCATTAGAAAACAAAAATGTAGATGTGTGGATCAATTTGCAGCTGTAGATGTTGCTGTAACGTTAGCTAGCGGCTCCTCCTACATTTGTCTCAGTCTTGCAAGCTAACTCTAGATCAGTTAGGTAACGTTAGCTAGCCAAGTTCTTGTACCTATAAAGCAATAATGCCATTTTCTTTAAAAGGTTTGCCAGTACCAACATAGCATTGTGTGATGGAGTCAGAGGTCGTAGCCTAATGTAATTCATGCATGTAGGCTCATAGCTTTAGTGGGGCGCCGGGGGGAGGTGACAAGGCAAAGGGGATGTTTGGTTTGCGCAATGAGCTATGACCATTGTGGTTTACAGTCAGAAAAATACTGCAATTTCACTTACGTTGATCCTACTACCCGAACTCGTTCCATATACTTACTAAATTTAGCATAAACAACAACATATATTGTTTTCTAAAACCACCGAATTATTCCTTTAATGACACATTTTTCAACACACGTATAACACTGGCCATTTTGATCTCATCTAGATGTGGGCAGCGTCTCAATACTTATACTGTTATCCTATTTAGTGTGCCAGAAAAAGTATGTCCCAATTGTCTGTCTGCATGCAACAGTACGTACTTTGTACGGAGAGCTGCAGTACAAACTAAAAATGAAAAGTAGTAGTATGCGATTTGGGATGAAGCGTCAATGTCTGCCATCCTGCAGACCTTGAAGACTGCTTTCTTAGGTGAATGTTCATTGGAGCAATTTCCACACATTTTTACAATGTATCAAAGAAATAAACTCAAGAATATAACTCAGGGAAACACAACACTAGCATTTTTGCTATTGCGTAGTACTAGAAACAAAAATGCGGCGGAACAAATTATATTCCTGTGTTTCATTGCAGCCTTTGCTCTCCCTGATAGGTCAATACACTGGCCAGTTTTGCCTTCATTGGTATAAAATAGAGGGACTGGGAGATTTTATGAGCAAGAAGTTGCTGTAAATGGACATTCATTCATACTACCGTTACCGACTACCAATAAAGTTCAGATTTTCCCCATTTCTACGATGGAGCAAATAAATAAAGTCATAAGGTGCATCACAATACCCATACTACTATACTATTTAGTATTCCACAAAACGATTTAGTACATAATATGTCAAATGCAGTGTGCCAAAGATACCAGAATGTCCTGCATCCGCTTGCATTTTGCAGTATGAAAACCAGCATACTTATCTGGCTGTTCTGAACCACAATCCTCTGCAAAACGGAATGAATATACGTCAAATTGACCGACTGAACCGCCCAGAGGGGGCACAGACAGAAGCAACCGCAAAGGTTGTCCTCCATTTGCATATCTGGCGAGCATGTCAAATGGCATTTTGTTGATTCTCCAAGGTAAGAAATGTAGCACCATTTCCAAATGATGCACTACGGACTGCGACGGATGTATGAGCACGAGGTCATGGTGTAATGAAATCACAAACTAGTATGTCCCAATTGCATGCATACTACAAGCAAGATTACCTACTAAAAGTAAGAAGTAGCATCATGCAATTTGTGGCGCAGCGATCGTCACACTAACATATTCATGTGCTCCGTTGCAAACTCTTTTCTCTCTCCTGATTGGTCAATACAATGGCAAACGCCAAAATAAATCTGTTCCTGATTAAGTGACGCACTTCCTTGTGCCGTAGAGAACGTCAATATTCGTCAGTTTCGCCGGACATCGTACCCAGTGGCAGAGAAAATATATATTAAATATTGAGACTTAAAGAGGTCTTATCTGAACCGTGTTTTTTCATTCTCCTATAGACATGACAATGCGCAATCAGAAGCAACGCATTGATAATATGTAATCATAATAATGTCATACCAAAATGTTACCTATAGCAGCTTTAACCAATATCTACAAACCCTGCTGATACTGCAAAATTTGAAAGAAAGTAACTATTGTTAACACATATTGTTGTCATCTGTCTTCAACCATAACCCTGTGCAACCTAATGGCTATAATGCCATGTTGCACTAGAGTTAGATAGTAGAACGTTATGAACCGAGTGGGTATCTGCATCCATGTGATGAAAAGTTGATTTATTAAAGCTGGATAGTTTTTCTTTTTCTTATAACTAGTGGAGTCCGCTGATACAGTAGGAGCATGTGTGCTAAGGGTATAGACAAGAGATCATAGATAACAGAAATGGATTGCGTAACAAAATGGCATTCCACTAAAACAGCCCTAAACTTGACTTATCTAGGAAGGTAATGTATACATAAATATAGAAATGGGCACAAAAAATCTTTAATAAGCCTATAAAAACCAAATACCAAACAAACTATAAGTTACATTGTTTGCTGCAAGGGTTGAAAAATGTAATGTGAATATTTTCCAACTATAGGTAACTTAATTGACTAGCCTGCAATAACTAAGACAAATTGAATCACATAAAAAGGGTGTTGCAGCAATGCTTCAGTGTAGGAGCTATGAATGTGTTCTGCTTAGTATTTTATTTTAAATTCTGCCGTTTTGGTTGCTATACAGAAAATTACAACAGGTAAGCTACGGACCTGACATGACCAATTGTCAACAGAACTCAAGTTCCCATACATATTTAGTCAACTCCAAGATTTGGCTTCTAAAGTTTTCAAGACACTGTGTTTGTGTAGGTTTTTTAGGCAGTTCAGTGGTGTTTGAGGGGGATAGGTTTGAGGGGGAATAGGTTATGAGTCTTATGTCCTGAATTGGCATGGGGTCAGGATTGGGTCGGGGAGGGTTGGCTAGGCGCTCCACTGCGTGTACGGAGTTGGGACTGAGCTATGTCAGCAAGAGCGCTTTGAATCTTCTCCAGAAGCATGTCCCCACGATATACCACCTCCTCTAGACGAGCTGCAGCATCATGGTTTTCCTCCTCCAGTTGCCGTAAGCTAGCCGCCTGAGAATAAATAATTTTTCATACTTCTTTAACTTTGATCCATCGCTATTTTTCACTATGCAGTATGTCCCAATTTGCCATTTAAATCATGTATTAGAAAAATTGTTTGCTAAAGAAAAAGCTGAGGAATGCGAAAGAAGATCAAAAGAAAATGGTGGTACAAGAATGATGCACAGCCTTACTTGAAGAGCAGCCGTTGACTCTTCACTAGGCAGAGAGTCAATAAGCACATCCACATCTTTAGCTGTCCGGGCAATCAATGCAGCGAATAACTGTGCATACTCTAAAAACAATGAAATAACAATTTTAATACCTTTATATTTTTCCCAAAACAGTGGTGAAAAGTACATGGAATTTAGATTAGAATTCATTGACAATATAGTAAGGTGTAACAGTAACTTGGAAGTTTGGGAGGGGGGGGCTGGTTGCTTTGGGGGCCCTATGCAACCACAAATAGAAAGAAACAAACGGCTCTGTGTTTATTATCCGTCTGAGTACTGTGTTTTGGTGGAAATTATGAACTTGCATACAAAGAATCCATCTCTTTTGGTTTCGTATGTCAACTGGCAACGAAGCATTTTTTTCTAATTCATTGATGTAGTATGTTATATCCATTTTACCACCCACTTACACTAAATATAATGTAAATGAAATTATTCAAATTCAATATTTCCATACATCTTTCAAAATAATAGTTTTTATACATTAGGTTGTTGAAAATGTAATTTCTCCTCTACTGTGTCAGGGTCCCCAAGCACTAGCACAAGTTAAATTCCCCATAAAAGAAAACGTTTTTATTGAATGGGTTTGTACCTTCAGTGGGATTTGATGGCTGATCTTTGTTGATCGCAGTCTGTATATTGTTGAATGAGGCAGGAGGTGCACATTGTTGAAGTACCCCGATAGCATTGCAAAACTGATCGGCAAGCTTCACACAAGGAAAAAGACCAGTTAATATAGTTTGCACAGAACTTTTGTCAAAGGTATCGTAATTGTTTGAAAAAAAGCTTCAAGGCTGACCACTAAGGACTTCTGATGTATCATAACTTGGCAGACAAGTGAAAGAGTTTCAAATGTAAAAACAGGGCACATCCCGTCATAGCTAAATTCGTAACTAAATTGATAGGGTCCTGCCTGTTCTATGGGTAAAGTTTAGGGCAAATTTAGACGACTAATGGACACATATTTTAACTCCGATCGCCTACGTAGATAGTTACATTATAAAGCAAAAACACATGATTTCACGCTGGTGGCAAACTAATAACTTTGTTAGCTTCCTAGTTAGCCTGAGCATAGTGTTAGATTTCTAAACAACGCCTTAGCTAATGTCATTGTTAGCTCCCTTTGACTATGTTTAGCTAAATGTCATTATAGATAAGTCAATGTGTCATGCAGCATTTAAAATATTTAGCGTATTTTAAAATCCAATACGTTAGGGTTACACACCGAATTAATAGCATCTTGAAGTTGTGTTAGCCTGTCCGCCATTTTTGACTGAAGTGTTGTTGTGGTCTAAGCAGTTTAGGCCTATGAAAACACGTCTTACTGATACATTATGTGATTGGTTGCAAATTTAGTAGCTTGGTTCTATGGCGTTGTTCCAAAAGGTCTAGAATATAGACGTAACCCTCACCTGATCATGAGTGCAGGCAAAGTCAAACTTTCTCATCACATTTGTCCCTCTGTCTGCTCATGTTGATCCTGCTGATCCTAGCCTGTTTAGGCTATTCTCTTATTATTTTTGAACATTTGTATATGTTCTTATGATTTGTAGTAAAAATACCTTAAATGTGTATATGTAATGTAATGTGCAACGAAAGGGTAAACCCTAGTTATTTCAACAATAATGCGTATTCACTGTCATTGGAACTGTGATAAAATGAATCACGTCTTTACATGGGTTAACAACAAGCTGGAGTGATGAGAAAACGGTGTTGGCTGTCCTTTATCAGCATATGTATGACCAAAACAATATGAAGTTTATATTAATCTCATCATAAGAGTCCCCATTACGTCACCCTGCTGACACATTGATTTCATGCCCTTGCATCACCTGCATTGTGAACAGTGTAATACAAATGGAACATATGATTTAGAACTGGCTTAAGTGGCTCAGTGCAGTAGACAAGTGGTTGGAAAGTTGCTATGGTTTTAATTTTTGATGTGTTAACTTAACCTATAGCTAGCTAGATATATATGCACATATGAGTGAATAGCTACTTTCTGTATTTTGCAACATTGACTTCATTTTCCCACTTGGGTTACACAGGTGTGGTATGTACAAGCATTGCCTGTGGCTGAATAAGTTGTCAACCAAAACTGTAGATCCAGAAATGATTAAAGATATTGAATTCTAATGTGGAAAAAAATTATGAAAGGGGAAATAAGTAGGACATATACCTTTTCAACTGCATGAGGTTAACAACAAAGGTAGCTGCTCAACATTAGGCTATTTGTTGATGAAATAAGAGTATCAAAGTACCATTATCCTATGACAGTTGGAAAACATATTTGTTTTACTATGATTTGAAAGACTTGTCTTAACTATCTTCACAAAAATGAACACAAAATGAATTAAAATAAAGCAAACTATCCATGGACTAATTTGCAGGTAGATTTGTGTGGTTCTTTTTCCACTTCCTATTACTTGAATATATTCAAAATTAACTTACAATATGTGACACAGCAAATTCTGGGCCTCTTAGTCCTCTACAAAGTTTGCCAAGAACTCATTGAAATCAATGGCATGGTTTGTTTTCCCCAAAAGGGGGCGCGGCCTAGCCTAGGCAACGTCGCTGACGTATGGCCAATAATGTCAATGTAGAGACGGCCTGGAACAGCCCCAATCAGCTACCTTCGTTACAGGAAGTACTCCAAGAAAGCACTTGACAGATCTCTTGAGGTAAAACAACAAACATTTTACATTTTATTTTTAAGCTATGGAACTGCGTATTTTTTGCCATATAGCGAGAAGTGAAGTTCTTTTGACAGTATATCGACCAAGCCACGTTGGTGTAAACATTTTAACTATTAGTATATATTTGTCATCTAGCTAGCTTGGCTAAAATTGCTAACAAAAGTTAAATAGGCAGGTCAGAACGTTCACATAAACTACGTGGTCAAGAAACTTGCGGGGGTTTCCTAATGTGCTTGAATAGACATAACCAAGCTTCTAACTGCAGTATAGTGTCACTAAAGTAAACACTAGTGAATATAGGGCTACTGCTAACTCGGGTAGCTTCAATTTAAAGTAGGCTCAGCCTAGTAGTTACAACTAAACACAATGGCAATGCTTAGGGTTGAAAGGTTCACACAATCTGAAAGGGTCAGCTCGAACTGTGTTGTACGATGTTGTACGCAGCTACCTTATCTCATTGTTTGTTGGATATGTCCCAACATATGCATATAACTTTTGCATCCACTTTGCCTTGGCCTTTCATAATTCTTTAGTTCTTTATCCCTTTTGCCGCTATATGCAAACAGTTTGACCAGAAACATGTGTGATTAGCATAGATTGAGTACAAAAAACACAATTAATTAGAATTTCCATAACAACACAGTAAGCCAATCTTTGGTTTAGTTTTAAAACTCTTGTTTGTTTTACACACTTGCAACCTGTTTGTTTAAAATGTTTGTACTGAACCCAATGACATAAATAGACCAACAAAACGTGAAAAAGGTTTGGAGTTACACTATTTGTTTTACCTACTTGTGTTTTTACAGGAATGACTTGTACACTTGAGATGGTTTTGGCAGATGCCAAGGCCTTGGTGGAACGACTTCGCAACCATGACAATGCAGCAGAGATGCTTATAGAGCAGACAACCTCTCTAAACAAGCGAGTAGAGGCAATGAAACAGGTATGTACCTACAATATTCTGGTAATTCTGTTGTATATGTGTTTATTTTAATCCAATCTTAAAATGGTTTGACATGTGTTTCGTTCCTGCTGACAGTATCAGGAAGAGATTGAGTCTCTGAATCAGGTTGCCCGCCATCGGCCCCGCTCCAGCCTTGTATTGGGCATTCAACAGGAAAATCGTCAGATCCGTGACCTTCAGCAGGAAAATAAAGGTTATTACATGGGTGTAAAAGATACAACCTTAACTTAATTCTGAAATATTTAGTGATTACAATACATTTTTGGAATGCCTGTTGTATTGCTGAAATTAACAAAGCTAGGGAATCTCATGATAGTTCAAAAACTTTAATGTTTAAAAGTAATGTAATCTTTTTAGAAGGAATTAACATAAAAGATGACCTGCCGAAAGTAACTGCCTGGAAAGGGTTAGGTGCATTTATTGTCATGTAATTAAACATAAAAGTGTCGGAACCACTCATATTTTGCATACTTTACTGACATTGCAAAGAAAAAGTATGCTGGCTGTTTACTTATTAACCATTGCAATGGCCCAAAAACTGAAAGATAGGTGAAAATTAGTGGAAAGTGGTCAATGGCATAGGTGGACTACAAAAAGCCTTAACCTTTCCTTTAAATTATGTGGAAAATAATTTAAATACTTTTGTGACTAGTAGTTACTAATTCTGATTGGTGGTACATCAGTGTCATGGTTGGAATGTTTCTTAACCCATTAAAAATCTTCTGTCCCTTCAGAGTTGAGGACATCTTTGGAAGAACATCAGTCTGCCCTAGAACTAATTATGACCAAATATAGGGAGCAGGTCTTTAGACTACTCATGACCAGCAAGAGAGATGATCCTGCCATTGTCACCCAACTAAAAGAACAACATACCACAGTGAGTATGCTAATTGTCTCCTTTTTTAGAGTTGGTTTGAGTTCAGAACGTGATGAAAATGTAGGGGGTAACACAGGGTATTTGACGACTAGAAAGCACTGTTATTATAGTGGAGTGGTTTCCTTTTCTGCTGCCCTGACTAAAACTATACATGTTTCTCAGTAACCCAATTTCCACTACAGGACCAACTAGCGTTGGCCTGGATTGGTGCAACACAAACTTGCCAATATCGCTGTGTAAATAGGAATATCTATTTTTCTTAAACACCATACCCGAGGCAACAGATGATCCCTGAAAGCAACAAGATATGATTGTGGATGACAGATATGAGATGTAATTGACGACAAACTGACGTCAAGTTGCCCCGGGTTTGCTTATATAGTCATCTATACAGTACAGACCTGGGCAGGCTCCTGCGAAGTTGGCCAATCAGAAGGAAGTGGGCTTTTAGGGAGGGGGACTACTCTAGTGGTCCCAGAATAAAACAAAAAGAGGTGAATATGGGCAGAATAGGTCTCCTTTAATGGATTTAAAGTGGCTTTTAAGCTGCCATATATAAAAATTATAATGAAGACCAATATCAGTGATCGGTGACCGGCTGATCAGTCTCATATTTCCGATTCCTTGCCGGTCAAATGTACACGCATGCATGCGGTGGCTCACGTGAGTATTTATGCAAGAATCTAGCTACAAGTGGGATCACATTCTAATAAATTAATCTTTTAATTGCTTAAGTATGACTTTTAGCATTTGGCTAACATGTTTTGGTCTCTTGGCAGGAAATGCAATCACACATAGATAAGATTAATGAGATGGCCACGGTGATGAGAAAGGCTATTGAAGTGGACGATGGGAGGCTCTGTGAAGATGAGGAGAGGATCATACAACTAGAGGTGAGAAAGCAAGATGGCCACTACTATGTTAAACACATCAAAGCCATTCCCATAACTGTCAGCAAATAGCATGGTTCCTCAGAAGAATAGATTCCTTACTTCCAAACAGAAGAATACAAATTTAGGGTGATAGAATTGTAAAAGCCTATAAGCTGCAACAAAAATAATCTTCAGAGAGAAACATAATGTAAGTTGGCCATTAGCTAATGAAAAGACGATTTGGAACTGAAAGAGCTTTGCCCTATAACAGCAGTTCAATACGATGAAAAATAAGGTCCTTGCCTCCTTGCATTTGTTACTACTAGTTTTGTTCACTATGAGTCATGAAGTGATTGCTATTATTCATCCCAAAGTAGTAAATTGATAATGTCTAAGGAACATTTCGCAAGTTGATGTTTTGGTCTTTAAAACAGTGTGTATAAACAATCAAAATGTATGTTACAACAGGCCCAGAGTTTCAACTGTTTCAAACAGTTTTTAAAAAAGCTGAAAAACATAAAGGAATAGTACCTTTTTGGTAGTATTTGGGATGTTTAAACTTATTTCCATGCCCCCTCGTGCTAATCTATCCCCTATAGGTTTCCAGGCAAACGGTTATCTTTGCTGCTTAACGGAATAGTGTAATTGTTCAATAACAGCCTTAATGGATGTAATATCTATCTGGACAATTTGGGTAGAACTCTGGGACACATGGAAATAAGGTACAACTTCCAAAATAGTGAACTACTCCTTTAAGCTTAGTTTTAGCGACACACTTTTGCTTGACAGTGGCTCAAGTTGAGTCCAGTAGGCCTACATTTGTGGTGTGAGAAAGTAAGCATTAGCAATTAAAACAGCAGTTTGTTTGATCAAACCCAGAAGCCTTCTGACTAAGATTGCTTGTAGCTACCACACCCTGGAGCATGAACAAAATGTTCACTGCAAAGAAATCTAATGAACGACTACTTATGGATGGTGATGGAGTTGGGAATAGAAAGTAGAGTACTGGGGGAGATGGAAGGCAAGGGGGGGATGGGTGGCAGACAAGATTTAAAATTGGGGGCCCTGGTCAGTATGAAAGATTACAGCTGAAAATCATGGAATACAGAAACGCACAGTTTATGTTTGTTGACCGTAGAATGTTGATTTGCCTTTTGACTTTGACTACAGAGACATTGTTGGGCTTAGTACAATCCATCCCTAAACAATAAGCAACAGTAATTCTGAAACGTTTTGTGTGAAAGTATACATTAACGGCAGCACTTTTGAAATAATCATTTGATCAGTATATTTTAGAAATGTTATCTCTGAAAGTTGTACGTCTACAAATAGGTTCTATGCAACTTTGAACAAGCTTTAACTTGTAATATTGGACCACCGAGCGACATAGAGGGGAATGTAGTAATGTAGTTTAATACCGAAATTCCGCACTGACACTGTGGGGAATATTGCACCATGTACATTGATTCTGTCTGTACTTGTACCTTGCTGCTGAAAATTGCAGGTTATGTGCATAGGCCTACACCTATATTACAGTCGCTGTTAATCGTTCGTACTGATACGAACGTGGTAAAAAAGGGGTTTCTAAAATGGTTTACTATGGATTTGTGGCAATTTTGTATATGAAGCTGAATAAGAACAGATGCAGTGCTAGGTGTTGGACCAGACCACAAAGAAGTATGCAGTGGCTGTGGCTAAAAAGAAGAGGTCCTGGCCAAGTACCTGAATAACAAATTCAAGATTTCTCGACGAAAAGCAAGTGTTTTGTTTTAGGTTTGTGGTTAGGAAATGGAAGAAAAGGCTACAATAAATTGAAGCCACAAAAGACATCGGATCATTACTATTGCGGATAAAGTGGGGTGTTGCTCTGCGACATAAGAGCGCTCTGTTGAGACATCTTGAGATGCTGTGGGCTCAGTTTCATTGAAACATCCAGGAAGAAATGGCCCCACTTCCGAACACCAAGGCAATAACTGCGATCAACCAAAATGTCTTCTGAATAATAATGTTTTGGTCTCAAAAGTTTTACATTTAATTAATGAGTAGTTATATTTTAACACCAATAATTAGAAAATGTACATTTATGTCCTGGCTGATTATAGTTCTGTGCTGCTTTTGTTGCAGTTGGAGAACAATGGACTTCGGGAGTTACTTGGGATCAGTCGTGAGGCTTTTCTTGTACTGAAAATGGAAGAGCTCTCAGACAGCACCTCTTTATCAGGGCTTTTACCTAGCACTGATGTCGACCTACGAAAGAGTTGAGCCCTGCACACCCTAAAATGCAAGCTATATTCGTGCAACAGAAATGTGTTTCTTTTGTTATCATAATTCTCTGCCAGACAGTGGACTCAATTACATATACCGTAGGCATATGTTGCACAAACATACAGAGACAAACCCTTTTTCCTCTTTTGTACTGCTCAGGCCTAGTAGTATTTCGTCTCCCTCTTACTTTGTATATTACATTGATGTAATGAAGCATTGATACATCTAGTGCGCTTTAAAAAAAAAAATTACCAAAAATATATTACATTTGATGATTTTCCTATACTTGTCCTTTTGTGTTTAAGCTCAAATCCCTTCATGCATTGTGCTGCTAGAGAAGTGGGGGTGCCATTGAGGTTTTAACGTTTGAATTAGTGAAATAAGTGTTTCAATGACAATAAAACAAGTATATGAAATCAACCATGATTATTTACCATGATACAAGAGGATTCCAAAATCAGTGCCACTTATGTTTGCCTATATTGCACTTAGATGACTGTCGGTTCCCCCTCTCAAACAGATACACTCACATACACCCAAAAAGCCTGACATGCTAGACTTTTCGTCGGGGGTGTCATGGGTTGTCCCAGAAGCCAATAACAATAGATATGTTCTGTAACTATAGCATTTTAATACTGTGCCCACCAATCCCGTTATGGGGCTGGTTGGTACAAATGCACAACATGACTTTAGTAACGAATCGCCTACAGAAACGATTTGTGTAGGCCTACATTAAAACATATTAATTTATAGTTGAGACCTTAGCCTTTCTTTTGCTGCTGGTTCGAATATTATAGCATAAATTATGCAGAGAAATATGGCAGAGAATTAAAAGCGTGCCAACCAACCCCGGTCTCTGGGATTCAGCATCCAGCACACCTGACGCCAATAGTAAATTATTATGGCAAATAAAGTAACTACTTACCGTTTTCAACTATTAAATAAAATAACTAATAAAGTACGAGTATTTGTAAACTTTCTGTTTGGAAGCTGTAAAGAATAGCCAATTAACTAGATATTTCTACTTCTTGTGATTATTTAATTAAGTACTGCGAATTTAAATAGGCTACATCTTTATAAAAGCAAAGTTAAACGAATTCTGAAGTAGCCTTCAGTTTCGGTGTATAGGTCTACTTCAACTTGCACAACAGCCTCACAGACACAACAACGGAGCTAGCTCTCCTAGTGAGAGGGCTGTGTTGAAATCGACATCGACTGCGCAGCATTTAGTTTGAGGGACCGACCCGCGGAAACAGGAGAGTAAAACATTTTCAAGACTTTTTAAGAAGTTGTTTAGACTTGACTTTGGGTCTAAATCCATTGGCAACATGTCTTCGTTTTGGAAAGGCATATTCTTCATTATTTTAATACCCTCGAATTGCAAAGTCAAAGCTCAAGTAGAAAGTAAGTAATGATCAAGTTTAATGTTTTCACCAAGGAAGTCATTTTATTTAAAATACAGCCTATATTTCATAATGACGTTTCATTATCGTAATTAATAATTCAACTCCACATTTGGCCAATCGATGTTTTGTGTGTCCAATACCATCAAGTGAAATGAATCGAAATCTTTTTACATGTAGCCATAATGTCGTTTGTGCTGCTTACTGAACCTCCCATACTGCTGAGCTTGTTCTATGGCTGAATAAAGTTGATTTGTAGTCAAAATGGCACCCCCGGCTTTTATGGGGAATAGTTGAAATGCAGTCATTGCAGTGAAACACTATGCAATCCACAACTAACAACATAACTTTCCATTTGTGAGATGCCCAGTGTTACACCGAAATCTGTGACTATAGAAATCGGTGACCGCGCAGAGGTGGCTGTTGCACATTTTCTGTAGGTGTGTTGTCGAGAGCGTGTGGTGTGGTCACACATTCTGATTGCTGCTGGCCACACAAATGGTGACCTTTTAAGAATAGGCCATTTAGGCCTTAAGATTATGTAATGCAAATATCACTTATAAATGCATGCACAAATAACCACATTTTTGGGAAAATGTTAGTTAATAGTTTATTTCATAAATTGCAGTCATAAAAAAATGGAGGTTACTAAAACTTTTTTGTTTTTACCTCTTGTGGGCATTATGACAAAAACAACCACAGTTTGAGCAATCACAGAGTGGATCATAACGAGAAGACATACCCCGTTTATTGCTTCTTTCCTCACAACAGTGTTTAAATACCTGTTTTAAACTTGAAGCAATAAATGCTGAACATGTCTTTGCAATTTAATTGGAACCAAATGTCCTTTTGGGTCAATTGATATAGAAGCAATAGCCATCAAAACTCAAGTTAAAACGTAAAGTGGAAATATAATCGTGAGATTCCATTTCCCACTTGTATATGAATCTTTGTGGCAAAATGAACATTTTAATTCCATTTGTATTTGCCAGTTCAAACCCTTTAGGGCAAATATAAATGAAAATTCAATCATTCATGCCATTTCCATAGTCACACTCTGCAAAGGTGGCAAAGTTAAAGTCTAGATAGACAAGAGAAACAATCCCAAATTCACATTTACGCTAGTGATAAATGACAAAACACGCTATATGACACAGCTTTTATGGTCAGGCACCATTCTTTGCAACAGATCCCTATTTCACTAACTATTTTTGGTTGTTGATATTGCCACAAATCCACAGCATCCAACTTGCACAGGACACACCTTTGTTCTCCAGCCCCACTTTTCTGCCTCAGCTGCTAATTAGCTGTAGCAGAGTATTGTTTTTCGTATGCCTCGTCTATCGCTCCTTCCCATGGGACTTTTACCTCTACAAAGTACACAGTTTTCTGTGTGTTGGACCAGAGCAATAGGTCTTGTCTTAAGTTGACTATTGCAATCTCCGATGGAACTCTCAATTGTTGGCCAACATCTGCTAGCATTTTACAATCCCGAGCTTACCTCAGCTGCTTCGAGCTTTGTGTTAGCCTATATATCTTCCTTCCCTGAACTCCCTCCCTGACAAAGCAGATGTGGTGCGTTTCACTCTCTGCTCCAATGGGCAGGGCATTAACTATTAATTATGCTCTTACTGCTGACACACACTTTTATTACCTGATTGTGGCGCCAGGTATATCTTCCTTGAGTAAGGCTCGTCTTGCACCCAGAAATTATGTGTCAGAGATTAGCTGTCAGAGGGGGCATGTTGGATCATCACCTGCCCATTGGCTAAGATTTGTAGGTGTTGGCAGTTCATCGTATGTTGCCCTAACAATAAAGCAAATTCTTATGGATTCCATTCCCCGCAATTAATTGTAGCTAATTTTCCTTTGCTCTGCACTTTACCAATTCATCCATTGCCCTTGCATAGCTTTTGAGACACTTTTGGCGGTCCTTACTGTTTTTTTTTTATCTGCTTACGTATCTGATCTATCCCTATTTTGCGTTGTTCCAAAAGAGTTGATTTTGACCATCTCTGTTTACTTGCGCTAAATCCAAATCCTCCTCATCCATGCTGTACTTGTCCTACTATTTCTGTATGTTCAAGTGCTCCTTTTGCCTGAAGCGCTGCTTGTTTTGAAATCAATTTACGTCCTGTTACTATAGTGGGTGCTGGTTTTCTTACTGTGCTATTTCGGGATTCTGTAAGTGTAATTTAATCTAAATTTAGTGCACTTCAATTCCTCTGTGCCCGGTAAGTGGCGGCTCCTGAGCAGCTTTCCTGTTGAGAGCCGGGCTACTAAGACATTGTGACACCCCTAACCATTTTCTAGCATAAAAGCGAATTCTTCTTTCTAGCGTTTCGGCTTTAGTGATGGATATATCATACACTTCAATGGCCACATGAGCCAAGGTAGAAGTCCGATCTGTAGGTACCACAGCTTCCCTGGCAACCCTGACTTCTCAATGCTCTCTATGCCTTTATTCAGTTCGAGCCTTAATTCCTCAACCTGCTCTGAATCTTTTAAGTTAGCGTGACACCAGTTACCAATACTTTTAACAGGCTTTTCTATCAGGGTAAGCATTTGATCCTTGTTTAGGAGGAATATGTTGTTGCACAATTTTCCCTTGACAACTGATTTGCTTCTGGATATGCTTGGTTTTATTTTTATTCTAGAAAATGTAAGGTTATGATTAAGTTTACTTAGTAGTCTTTTAGTACAGGGAGCAGTTGTTGTCAATGCTGTCATATTGTCCAAAGATACGTGAATTTGAGAAAGGCATAACCCTAACCTTAACTTGTGCTGCCAACAACCCATTTAGATGCTCAGATTTTCACTTCCATGGCCATAGTAAATATCAAGGATGAGATTGTACATCCGATCGTGATCCTAATCTCCAGACGTTGCAATCCTGTGGTAAATTTGGGTGTATTAAAACACAATTGAATGTGTAACAGTGTTAAAGTCATAGTTTAACATTTGGGGAAATAAGATATACCCAACTTACCCGTAGTCAGACAAGATGATTGATATCAATTTTATATCTGTACGTCCAGTGTTGAGTTAGTTACCTGGTAGTCGTAAAAGTAGCCTAGCGATAGCGCTAAGCTAGTGGTAACCGTTAGCATAGCTCTCAAAAGTGACTAAATACTCTTTAAAACAATCCAAAGTTGTGTTTTTTACATATTTATATCTTCTGTATTTCGCACATGCTGACATGAAAATGTAAAACTAAGACGTGTCTTATTTTCCAAAATGTTGAACTATCACTTTAAGTGCTGCAGACACGAATTGCAAGCCCATGTCTGCCCCATACTGGATGGTTTATGAAGTTTATGAATATAAAGATAATCAAAACAGATTGTACATTCTCACATAGTGCTCAAGTACAACGATTTTTGGGTTAGGGTTAGGGCTGTTTGGAATGTGGTCAAATCATGCAGTGAGACATTTTTGATAAGTTACACAGCTAGCTAGCTTGATCTCAGCCCATGCATGTAATCTAGCCTTTCTTACTTGATGTTTTTTATATTTAAGGTTTTAATGAGACAATAAAAGATTATTATGCAATACAATGTTTACACTGGTGGCAAAAATGTATTCAAGTTTGAAAATTCTTAGTTTTTTTTATTCGGCAAGTAAAAAACATTTTGAATAAAATCAACTTTGTAATAATAGTCATTCATAATTGCTGCCCAAATTGTTGGCCAATTTATTACGGTTTTCCTGGTTCTGTGTGTAGGCCTACTACTACTATATAATTGAATTAGTGATTAGTTCTTATGAAAGTTAATTCTGCAAGCTCAACTAAGAATTATTGGGATATGTGCTCTTTTCTTAGATCGTGTTGTATTTATGTTGGGAACCTTCAGGAATGTGAGTGTCCCCCAGAATGAAACAGTGCAGGCGGTGGTCTCCCGTATCCCCATCGATGTGGCCTATATAACTCTACAGTTCCACACCCAGCACCAAAATGCCACATTATCCTACACTAGGGTAAGACATGGCAGAATCACGCTACCAACACAAGAGTTCACACCTCTCATTTAAAACTTCTGGTGTTCAAATCAAATCAACCAACCAACACCACACCAGGCAGTAATAATAAACTACACCGAGTTCTGGTAAAGTATAATGTCACAATATTTATTGAATACATGTATACAATTTTTAAACTCTCCCATAGACATTACAATCTGCCATCAGAAGAAATGTATTGATTGTACGTTAATACAAAAAGTTACCTATAGTAGAGGACAAAAATTATAAATGTTCCTCAACAAAATGTAATTAATATAATAATCATAAACCTTATTTATATAGCACCTTTCAAACATTGTTACAAGGTGCTTTTATTTTAATTCATTGTTTTATGCATAATTGAATACATTCCTTTTAAATTTGTGAGGTCTGTTTGTTTAATACCCTCATTCATACTTACCCAAAGTAAATATAGTATATCATTTAGCCCGTCTTGTTTTTCATTATACCTGTTAGTCTTGCCATTAGAGCAGTTTAAACCCTCAGTAGATCCAACACGAAATATTTAAGATAAAAGAAGCATAATTCTAGGTCTAGATCTTAATAATGTAAGAACTCAAACCCCTTCTCTCTAACAACTTATGTGGAACACTTTTGAGAGGGAAGGGGTGTTACACGGTGGATAAAACAAACAAACGGAAATAATAATAATAATAATAATTTTCCCCTATGTGCTAGCACTTGGATCACCTCCTGTTATTTTGAACAATTCATCAAGGGGTTTAAAACCTATTGTATTTACACTCAGCTTGGCAAGCTTATCATATTGGTACATACCATAATTTGGAAGTTATTGAGGTTTTAGTGCACCTCCAATAGACTTAAAGTCAAGTTATAAATGGGTGGCCGTTAATAGTAGAAATATGGCTTAGGTGTCTACATACTTAGCAGACCATACAAATCATAATAGTGATTTGTTTTTGTAATTTATTATCTAAAAGGAAGTAAATTATACATAGAAGGCTTGAACATCGAAATGGAAAGAAATGGTTGGACTGGGAAAATCCTAGAAGTGATTTTTAAACCGCACGTTGTGACTGTATGGTTTGGACTGATTGCGGGTGTTCCATGTGTTGGGATGGTTTTACAGATTCCAGGTCTGGGCCTTTCTTTCACGGCAATGGACTCAGGCCTCCTCTCACCCCTGCTGCCAGCTCAAAACTCCCTGTCTTGGTTTCTAATGTCACCAGATGGCGGGGCCGTGGCAGGAACTGGAGTTATCCTTCCTTACACCAGCACTGGTAAACCGTTTATACTTCTATTCCACTAGGTTTTGTCATTGACATTTTGATAGAGTCCTCAAATTACCATTTAAGGGCTATTTGGTACTTTTGTGGTACTTCCCTAGAGAAAGGGGCGGTATTCTTACTAGCTGAAACTTTTTCAAACTACCTACCGCTCTGGGTTATAATCGTTCACAAAAACCCTTTCATTGAAGTTTGGAAATAGTGGCAGTGTTTGAAATGGTGACAACATTATGCGTTGTATTAGTGGAATCGGAGGTCTCGCGTGGATTGTATTCATATGTATATTTTATCATGTTAATGCTGTAAACTTGTACCACAAGCAGAAGTAGATAACTGTAGTAAAATGTTTAACTTGATTGTCTTTAAGTTATCTACGATTTTTTTGTATTTTGCTGTTTATATACACTACCGCTCCAAAGTTTGGGATCACTTAGAAATCTCCTTATTTCCTAAAGACAATCAGTTTTTTTGCAAATAAAACAACAATAAATTTAACAGAAATGTAGTCTAGACATTGTTAATGTGGTAAATCACTATTATATATGGAAACAGCAGATTTTTTATATAGGCGTACAGAGGCCCATTTTCAGAAACCATCATTCCAATGTTCCAATAGCACATTTTGGTAGCTAATCCAAGTTTATTGTGTTAAAAGGCTAATTGATCATTAGAAACCCCTTGTGCAATTATGTTAGCACAGCTTAAAACTGTTTAAAGCTGATTAAAGAAGCAATTAAAGACTGAAGATCTCATACAATGTTGTGTACTGCTCCCTTTACAGAACAGCACAAACTGGCTCTAACCAGAATAGCAAGAAAAGTGTGAGGCCCCGGTGCAGAAGTGAGCAAGAGGGCAAGTTCATCAGAGTCTCTAGTTTGAGAAACAGATGCCTCAGAGGTCCTCAACTGGCCACAAAACACCAGTCTCAACATCAACAGTGCTTTGGTGCTGGTAAATATTTGTATAGGGTAAAAGGGATCTTAAATAAGGAAGGCTATCACTTCATTTTGCAACGCCATGCCATACCCTGTGGACGGCGGTTGATTGGAGCCAATTTGGTCCTACAACAAGACAATGACCTGCTCCAAACTATGCAATAACAAGAAGCAGTCAGCAAGAAGCAGTCAGCTATGCAAGAAGCAGTCAGCTGGTATTATGTCTATAATGGAGCGGCCAGCGCGGTCCCCAGATCTCAACCCTATTGAGCTGTTGTGGGAGCAGCTTTACCGTAAGGTACCCAAGAAGTGCCCATCAAGCCAACCCAACTTGTAGGAGGTGCTACAAGAAGCATGGGGTGAAATCTCTTCAGATTACCTCAAGTTGACAGCTAGAATGCCAAGGGCAAACTCCATCTTTAAGAAACTATTGTAAAGTCAATCTCTCTTATATACAGAACTAGTAAAATACTGTTAAAAAAGTGCTAGTGCATAGGAGAAATACAAAATCCAACACTGACAAGTGCTTTTGATTCATAGTATGTCACTTAACTGTCCTCTTGCAAGGCTGTAATAGCTGCAAATGGTGGATTCTTTGACGAAAGCAAAGTTTGATGGACGAATCATTATTGCTAACCATGTCAATGTCTTGACTATATTTTCTATTCATTTTGCAACTCATTTGATAAATACATGAGTTTTCATGGAAAACATGATATTTTCTGGGTGAACCCAAACGTTTGACTGGTAGTGTACATGTTTTTTAAGTGCAGTTCACACATAAAATTGGCTAATTTCTATAATGCGCATGTTTTAGACAATGCGTTCACACAATATAAAACCTGAAGAGTTTGAAACATTACACATGGTTAGAGATGGGCAAACGCTACATGAAATGCAAATGGTCCCATCGATTAATTCTGAGCCTGCTCTTTATCTTTTCTCTTTGGTTATTGTTATTATTATTATAGATGGTAATGGACAGGCAAAAATAGAACTCACAAGCGAAAACTGTTTCTTGAATTACTATCTGTTCACATACTAAACAGCCATATCAATTTGCGATCAATTTCATCCAAGAAAATTACCTTGCAATAACTTTTTTGGTTTAATCTTGGCAATGTAGGCCTGTAGAAAACGATAGAAAATTTGCTGAATTCAATGCTTTCACAACTATAGGTAAAATATTGTCATGTCACCTCTTATCCCTTTGCCATTTTTCAAGAGACATGTAATCTTCTAAGTAACAACAGAAAATGCAGCAGCGAACAAGTTAAATGCTTTATTATGTACAGATAACTGAATGAATTAAACCGGCTAAATCATTAAATCTTAACATAATCTATGATCTATTGTGTCCCCCCCATTCTCTGTTTTTTAGATCCAGTCCCTGGAGCATGTAGAATGGACAATAATCTGGACATTGATCCAAATGTCCATCTCCACTATAACCTTTATGAGACCATAGTCCGTTTTGCACCAGCTAACATTGGATATGAAAGGTAACGATACATTTCGATACAACAATATAATTATAGGGCAGTCACAGGACGTTCTCAGCCTTGAAAGGCCCAAAGTGAAAACAGAACTTGGAAAATTTGCTTTCAGTTTTTAGCCTCAGATAAATGGAACAAGGTTCAACAGGTTTTAAAATGAGAGCAGTTTGTTTTGGTTGAACTATTCAAAATTCTATTGGAGGATATGGGAGTTGAGTGTACTTGTTTATTGTAACAAGTTTTTATTATCTGCTTATATATTTTTTTATTTGTATTCATTTTACTTTATTCATTATGATGTATGATGGTTTAGTTGTAACATTTTTTTTCTGCCTTTTAACAGGACACTGCTGGAAATGAGACCTAGTCTCAGTCGGTTACCCTGTATACATAAAATAAATAAAAATACTATGTTCCAGCAATCTTTAAATGAGTTCACATCTTAACTTAACTAATTGTTTCACAATGCTTAACAAACTGTATGTGAGTCAATGTTGGTAATTATTTAACTATCATCTTAATGAATAGTGGGCTACATACTGATTTTCAATGAATAGATGGCCCTTATACATTTTTTTACTGGTTTTCAAAATATTCCCGTCAGCTAGATGCCAGTAACATATGTCTCCACTGTCTCAGGGGGGCCACTCCCACAGCTTGCGATGCTGCCACAGGATCTACCACTCACTTACGTCTTGAGTACGACATCTACCAGCTCTTCCTACCTAAGAATGACCTATCAGAAAAGAGCCTTATCAGCAGCATTCAGAATATGGCAAATGTGCAGAGCATGAGAGAGCATGGGAAACTGGTAAAATAAATGGAAATGGTGCACAGATTCTTAGAAATGTTATCTTTTGATGAAAAAAATTGTAAGCGAATAAGTAAGAGATTTAACTCATTTTTAAATAAAAAAACAGACACCTGAAGGACTTCTTCAGAAGAATTAATTCAAATAGCAAACTAGTGTACTAGTTTTAACTAGCTTTTTCTTAATGGCCTTGCTGGGTTGGACCTCTTTTTGTCTGCACAGGTGATCACTGTGTCTTCTGAGGAGCAGACAACTGCATCGTTTAGCTCCATCCCAGGACAAGGTGTGATCTATTCAGTGTTGGTCAGGGACCCATTGTGGAACACCTCTGCTGCTTACGTCCCTGTTCACACCTACGCCTGCAGCTTTACCTCCAACTTGGATGGCTGCTCGACCCTCGGTGATAAATATAATCATATAGATTTACTTCAGACTGAAGCTATTGATTCTTCCCCCTAATGGCCTGCCCAGCTGCGTGCAATAGATGATTTTGCTTCAAAGCAGGGCTCTGGCTAAAATTGTTACTTTACTCATTAACATTTGTTTTTGTATTAATTAAGGATATCGGGGTAGTACATCTGTAATAAAGAAATAAATAAATTATTGGAATATGCCAGTATCAGAAATACAAAGCCAGCATTTTTTTTGCTCTTTTCTTGCTTTCATTCTTACTTTGGCCATTGTAACGTTTAAGTTCATATTTAGAAAATAAGATAAAACCAAGCGATTAATAAGTGAAATATATTTGTTTTGAAGTGCTTGTTCTTAATTTACTACATAAACTATGTTATGGCTTTTAAAATGTGTATTTTAAATATGGGTATTGTTCAATATCCAGACAGTCTCAGAATAACTTTCAAAACGGAAATAATATTGAATATAGATAATCTCTTAGCTTTTGTCTTTAATTATGAGACAGCTTGAAGTTGGTACCATGCCATATACCTGGCTGTACCAGGGTGCTATAGCTTTTGTTTTACCCTGATAATCACAGATACAGAAGAAACAAGCCAGGCACATAGCGAGGGGGGCAGTTCGGGTTTGGACCCCCCCCCCCCCCCTATATATATATATTTATATGCTGCGCTGAAGTTGTGGTGAATTGTTCAGTAAAAATCTAGCAAAATAATGACTGACTCATTGAAATGTGTCTTTCTTTTTTGTGTTTTTACAGGACAAATTACCACCAAGGTCTTCTTCAGCATCACTGGTTTGGCAGGACTGTTTGTTTGCTTCTTTGGACATCGCTTCTTCAAATGTGGTCAGTTGGGAAGGCAAAATTGTGTCATACCTTCATCTGAGCAGAAATTATGCAACGTTTTAATGCATGCCTAAGTAAAGTATGTAGAGGTACTTTTAAAAACCAAGAGATTATTGGTTTAATATGTTTCTTTTGATGTAAGTTTGCCAGCCATGCTGCTGCTAAATAACTGGTTATTTGTTATTGACTGCATGTGCTTACGGATAGCTCAATTATGAAACTCCTGAGGATCCCATGCAATTTGTTATTTCAAGTTGGCTATGGTCCAGTGGCTTATTCTCCTATTGAGGAAAATATATTTTGAACAGACTGTTGCTTACAATCTTCACATTATATTGAACTCCAATTATTCAAATGTTTACTCCATTTATGTGTAGACTAGCGGTGATTGAAACAAACAAAGAATCGATGCAAGAGCATAGATGTTGATAAATAGTTTAAAACCATGGCAGGCAGGTTTATTAAAAAAAAAAAATTGGCAAGCTAGTAAGTTACCTACTAGTAAATCATTATGACAATAACAAGGATGATAATAAAAAAATATTATTATTGTTGTTATTACAATGATATATTATTTGGCTAAAGTATGGTGGTGTGTAAAGTGTTCCCTTCATTGTTCATGTGAGTTAAGACCCATCCTTCTTTGTCTATTACAGAGCTGTTTTGTATGGGCTTTGGCTTTGCAGCATTCTTATTCTTCATCTTGATCACTGGAGCAACAGAGTTGGACTACAACAGTAAGTTGTTACTAGACACACTACATTTCCTGAAGAAAAACTGTGTGCCACAGTAGTAAGCAAATGGGTGAATTATTTCACATTGAGTCTCACAGTACTCCAGTAGCATAAAATAAAAGCATAAAAAAAACTGAAAGTTATTCTTTTACTTATGTCTTTGTCAACTCATTGTTTGGTCTATTTGTTGTTGTCCTTGCCTTATTGTTTGCCTGTCTGTCCATCTCTGTCTTAACTGTTGTACTCTAGTGTGTTGCTCGCCGTCTGAGCATTATTGTCTTATTATTTTTCTGTAAAGCGTCTTTGGGTCTTAGAAAAGCGCTAAATAAATCGAATGAATTATTATTATTATTATTATTATTATTATCATTATTAAAATATGAGAGAATTGTCCCCCTCTGTGATGCATACAGTATACTGTACAAACTATTAGGGATCACAAAATATACAAGTAGAATGTTAAGTATTATTGCAAAATTTTATTTTCATGTTTTGTTTTTATACATCTTTATTTTGATCCACACCAAGTTATAGGGTGTCGTGGCTTGAAAAGAGGTGCTGATTTGCTGCAATTCATTTATAACTGAACATTTTTTACATGATCTGATCTGACGCAGGAAGCCATCCTGGATTTAATGAAGTTGAAGTAGAAAAGATTATTTGGATGGAAAAATGTACAGCAGACTAGGAATTTCAGGATTTAAATGGCCAACAGGCTTAGCGAAACACTAAATCACAAAGATTTGTTCGCCTGAAAAAAATACGTTTTTTCTCACAATATCCAGGATATAACAAATTGAAGCCAGCCTGGAAGAGAGTTGTTGTTAGTTTGCTGTATCTGGTGGTTATCTAGCAGCCTGTCAGATATTGCGACGTAATAATCTTTGAATTTAACTTCAATTTATGGAGACAAGAGGAGACAGTCAAGCCCGATAAGAGAAGGCATGGTGCCTTTCTGTTGGGAAGACTAACTAGATTACCACAGCTGTAAAGACTGTTTCAACTGAAGAATAAAGTTGCAGGCATAAAGCTTTTTGAGGTACATCCTGCCAGAAATATGCTTCCTGAGGACCTCAGATTTGTGTTCAATGAGTGGACAATTACTTTTCTACGCAGGGATGTTACATATAAAATGAGACTAACTAAATAATATTCTTCTAAAGCCACCCATGTTATATCTTCAGGTGGGTAAAAAAGAGTCAGGGTCCTGTGCAGAAAACCGCATGGCCATAGCCAAGGACTGACAAGGAGTAGAAAATAAATAGTTTGGGCCTGTTAAAAGGCAGGCATGATTTGTTTCTGTAAATGAAGTCCAGCTCTATTTAGTTCCTTTGTTTGCTTGTTAAATGTTAACATGTACTTTAATGGAAAGTTTATCAAATTCAGATTACAAGATATTTGTTAACTGACATTTTTTCAATGTGTATTCCATCACAAGTTCTAATAGACATCAAACCTGAGAGGTTTTTTTGGGATCTTGAAAATCAGCAACAGTTGAAGGTGAATTCTGGAAAATATTGAAACCTGCTGGCACATTGTTGTTGTCTTGGACTACAGAGGAGGCTGTGTACATCACAGGATTAACATAAAAGTATATCTTACAATAATTATCACCAATCTCAATGTCATGAATAAACAAAGGAAAGGAGTGAATCCTGAATTGCCCCCCCCCCCCCCCCCGTGTACATTCTTCCCACCTTTAGAAAACCTGACAACAGAGTTCAACCGTTGAGTCCTTCCTTTAAAGTAGCCACAAAACCAGTTACCAGTACTGTACCTACATTGCTGTACTGTATCCTCATATGAACAACAGCGCAGCCATACGTCATCTTGCAAGACACTTCTCAACATTCCAGAGTCTAGATTAAAAACAAACAGTATCTTAGCCATCAGGGCTAGTAGAGCTTATTTTTAACATCTCCTAAAATGTTTTATTTTAGAAGCAAGCATGCGGCTTGGTCTATATTCTTATCTGGCTTCATCATTTAAATAATTATATGATATTACGTTGTACATTTCAAATGCTATTTAATTCAAAAAATTATTAATTGTATAAACAACTTTGCAACCTAAAATAATGTAACTAAACCTGACAGTTTTAAGATTGGACGACAGTTATTGATATCACCACCTGCTATACATGTGCTACTTTTTAGGCTCTGGGCATCTTCCTAGAAAGGACTGCTTGAAATGATAAGTTATTGGTTCAACAATGATCTGGGCATCAAGGGCAAAAAATCTGCTGATCCAAGTCATCCTCATTAGCTTTCATGGTCACAAGTGCTAACTCATCAACAGTAAATATCCTGAGAGGTTCTAAATATATATATATATATAATAGGCCATTAGGTGACCCTGCTTTAAAATCCTAACCAAGGTTTTTCTTGTTTCTTCGGCAGTCCGTCTGGCCCTCACAGCGGTAGTGGGAGTGATGGGTGGCGTGGTCCTGTTGATCAGCTGGTGGCGTTTTGGCTCCGTCATGGCCTGTGTCCTCGTTGTGGGCCTGATGCTAGGCTTTCTCCTCTCATCCACCATCTTCTTTACACCTGTCGGTAGGAAAACAATAAGGATAATACATGTATCTAAGAAAATTAGTTATGGGTTAAAGTTATGCCTCAGAATACCAATTTAGTGCTAGCATTTTAATGTATGTTTTTTTGTTCCTATTCAATTATTCTTCATGATTTCATTCTATTGTTAGGGTTAGGGTATTGATTTTAAAATCTGTGGACTCACTTTGGTAGGTCCTCCCCCAATCCCAGCTAGTTGTCTTCCCTGACCATCCCCATTATCTTTCTATTACCTCCCACCCCAGAAAAGAACAGCGCAGTGTGTGTGTTCAATGTCTGCACACATGGGAATGCTGTGACTGTGACCAAAATGTCCTAAATGTGTTTAGTTTAGAAAATAAATGCACAATATTTGGGTAAAAAACATACTAGCATATATGATTAAAATCTGCCTGTATTGACCCCAACCTTTGGACTTATCTCTTACCACCGACTTTAATATCTGATTTTAACTTCAAGAAGAGTGTGACTCTGAAAATATATCGCTTTTTTATATTTATATTTAACCAGGCGAGTCCAACTGAGAACGAATTTACCGCAGCTGACAACACTACAAACACTTCCAAATAATTTCGATTTTCTTGCCTTTAGTCTGACCAATGTCTTTGCTGTCACGTCGCTCTTTCCTTTCCTTATGGGTTTCTTTAACCGTTTTGTTGCCAAGATGCACTCATTAGATTTTAGGGGTGTAAGAAAATATCGATACACTTGAGTATCGCAACATTATATTTTGTGATACTGTATTGACTCGTGACTCGAAAACTAGTTATTTTGTTTTGGGCTTTTTACTGATACAGGCAAATATGAATCCCTTTGCCCAGATTTCACAAAAAGTTATGCTATGATGTTGGACCGTGATAAATACAAATACAAATCCCTCATGTTCTGATTGCAAAATAAGACTAGAATATAAATACAACTTTCTCAGATTTTATGCATATGGCAATGTGTTCTTTATATTATTATTTAAACAAATCTCAATATATTACCTTGCCTACAGTATCATGATATATCTCAATACATTGAATTGTAACCCCTGTATCATGATACATATCGTATTGCCAGATTCTTGCCAATACACAGCCCTATTACATTTGAGGCTACTTGTGCAATAGGTATGAAGGAAGATTGTGGCTTTGTGATCTATGAAGCAAAAAATGTATGTATTGTATGTGTCACGTTCAAGGTTTAAACGTCCCTGTTTTTCCTTGCATACTATTTATTTTGTGCTGCTATCTAGCATCCCACTGTTGTTCGGAAATTCACACAGAAAAAGCACCTTGACTGTATAAGTCTATCAAATACTTAAGGCTGTCTTCCTAACTTCATTGAAATCTCTGAAGACTCTTAACATAACATTGACAACATTTTAATTTTTTTCCATCATCTCATCAGTTAGATAAGATCCGTTTTATTACCTCTGGTTATATCCAGCATCTTTGAACCTTTCTTCACAATAGCTTTGTGTTTTCAGACCATTTTTTAATTATTCAAACTATGTATTAAGGCTCTATACCTGTCCTCACTCCTGCAGGTGACTTGGATGTGTTTCACTCAGATGTGGTATTCTGGCTGACATTCAGCTGTATCACCATAGTGGTGCCACTGCTCTTTGTTCGCTGGCCCCGAGAGGTAGGCCATCTTCCTTACCCCTATTCATTGTATTCCACCACCAAATACAGTTTGAAGCTGTTTTACACACTATTTTCGTCTTCCCAAATATCTTTTAGAATTGGAGTATATGCTAACTGGCACTACACGTGTGTTTCTTGTCCCAGGGTAATATTACAACTTGTGGGGTTGCCGGGGGATATGCTGCAGTGTTAGCTGTCTCTAGCTATGTCTACACCAGTCTCTCCTACATCACCCTAAATATCCTCAAGCGCCTTCTCAACAACAACTTCAGTTCTACCTTTACTGACGTGTCCTTTCAAGACATTGGTAATTGTAATGACCTATCAATATTATGGACCTCTCATTCAAATATGGCCACAAACATTGAGTCTGTCTTTCTCTCCATCTCATTTCCTTTTCCTTTAGACTACATCATGATAACAGTGTGGGTGGTGCTTGGAGTATCGGGAATGACTCTACAGTTCTACAGGGAGCGTTCGCGTCCCTTCTTCCCTCCCAGCCCTTACCTGATGTGGCGGCAGGACTGTGAGCGACGTAAAACCAACGTGCTGGACCCCAGCCACCATACACCCTCGCTCCACTCACGTTTTCTGTCCCAGGTCCAACAGCTTACAGGCCATAGGGAACCTGTAGAGGAAAGAACGCCCCTCCTCCTCTAACCCCCTCATCTATGCATCCAGAATTCTCTTGTCAACATTGTGCCCTGGTTCCCTTTCATCTAAGAGAACCGTATTGCTGGATCCCTGGGAACTATTCAACAGTAAAGCCAGAAAGGTCTGTAAAATCTGACAATTACAGATTAGAACAAAGACAAGGTGTCAGATGTGTACCTAATTAAATCATGTGGTGTTTCATTGTAAACTTTAAAGTATGTTAAGTTGTGATTAACTAAGATAACTTACTGATGCTGGCATATATGCCACATTTCCAGCAGGTGAATTAAGGGGTTGACACTTATGTTTTGCTCTTTAGAACTTGCAGATATTATGGCACCATATTAGTTGGTCTAAAAAAAGGCATATTGGAGATTTTGACGCCATGTTTGAAAAGTTGTCTATTTTTGTTTGTGAGAACTAATGTTACTTTTGTTGCACGCTATCAGTTCTAAGTTTTAAAAAACTATATTTTATAACTGGTCCATGGAGGAAAATGCTTTGACTGGGCAAAAAAGCACCATGTTTCAGGTTAAAATACCTTTGCATTCTCTTTTAGGAAGGTCAATCGTGGATGTAGTTATTTAAAAATGACAATATTGCTGCAAAAGATCAGTCATATGCCAATTTTATTTTTCTATTATCTGCACCACCTGATTCGTACATTCTTATTATAATATATATATATATAAAAAGTAACATTCAATGTGGTCTAAAATATCAGAAGATATGCATGAGTAATTGCTTTGTGTGCAATTAAACAGTCATACGACAATTCTTTTCTAAGTGTTTTTATTCAATCAAAATGACAAGTTGATAAGACCAAACAACCCACAGACTTGTGAATCAAATTGAAACAAGCAAGGCTTTCATTAAGTGCTGAACAAGAAAACAAACAGACATATTAAATATAACTTTTATAAAAGGTAAACATAAATTAGAAAAAATACAATACAAAGATCCATTTACACACACTCGCTATTCTGCCCAAAGGATATTGCTGCAAGGTTTTGCTCAGTAGTAAAATATTTGTCTCGACCATCTGATAGGTGCTGGTACGGTGCAATTCTCCTCAGCAATCAAAAGTTAAAAGTCCTATTATCCTTTACATTCTATGCCATTCAGAAACAGTACATTTGCAAATAAGGCACACGTTTAACGTATTAGCGTTTTAATCGTTTTTCATCACGCCACTCCAAATAGAAACCCTGCTATTAACATTGTCGTCATCATCACGAATACAAAATCAGAGACTTAGACCAAAACATTAGGCTGGATTCCACTAGTAGAATGCTTGGTCTCATTGAGGAACCAAACTTCAACCATTTAAAATATAACATTCCACTCTAAGCTTAATTATCATCCTAAATGCATACTGTACATTTAACCTTTCAAAATGTAAAAAAAAAATAAAAAACAATTATTTATTTATTTATATATATATATATATATATATATATATATATATATATATATATATATATATATATATATATATATATATATATATATATATATATATATATATATATATATATATATATATATATATATATATATATATATATATATATATATATATATATATATAGTTTGTATTTGTTTGAAAAATCCACAAAGCTGGATTTTCAGAGGAAATTAAGAGTAACAGACTTGAGATCTATTCACTCAGTAACCAAAACAAAACACTTTTTTTTTTTTAAGTTCTCGTGCCTCCTAAAAACATAGCTGTTAGATGACCTATCTGATCTAGAGTCCCTGGTAAAGCATCAGGTTTTGGCATAGACTAATACTGCAAAATAATCATGCAATGAGGTCTGTCAAAGATGATGATTTTTGAGACTATTCTATATCCAAGCTAAGATCTTGGATGCTCATGAAGTTCTCAGCTTTCTAATTGTCTATTTTTACCTGATTTTCGACCTTTTTCCTCACCAGTTTTCTAGTACTATATATTCTGCCTCCTCTTACTGTTCATTTCAAAATAAGGGTCTTTGCTTTTGTTGCGGAGACAAGTGGTTTTCTTTTTAAGTGGGGTATTCTTTACGGAGTGAAGGGCTTTGCCGTTGGAACTGGTATTTTGAGGTGACAAGGACATTATGGTTGACTCTGATTTCTGGACTGCTTTGGATTGATAAATTGGGGACACTTGCTGTCGTCCTGCCTTTAGGCTAATAGGTACAGTTCTATGATTGGCCTTCGCAGAGGGGGCAAGGCTGGAGGAACCTCCTGGAACCCGAACAGGAGGCACCATATTGCGAGAGAAGCCCATCACGACTCTGGGAATGACCTTGGCTGGAGTTTGGTCCTTGGCTTTGGCTGTTGGGTCTTTGGACTTGGGAAGTGGGCTGGTGGGTTTGGGCAGTACTTGGGAGTTAGTCCTGTTGGTTACAGTCTGGGCAGCAGACACCTGTGTGGGGGTCGTCACTACCACCCTGGGAGTAGGTTGTGCCCGCCTGCTGGCCTCTGGACGTGGGCCCGAGGCCTGAGCACCAGGTCGTTTCTGTGCCAGACGAGAGAAATGGGATGCACCTGTTGGGGGACAGCCTTCTCTTTGAGCTGGAACACGTGCCTGGGCAGTGGTGGGGCATGGGACAGAAGCAGTCGTGGTGGGTCTGTGGAGTTTAGACGAAGGCTCAGGGCACACAGGGCTCCTGGGCTTGGTGGCCGACAGAACCAAACCTGGGGAGGAGTTTGGGGTCAGAGCTCTGCAATGTAAAGCCCTGTCGTGTGAAAAAAGCCTAGGGGAAGGCTTGGATGGTGCTCTCACAGATGTGGAGGGCAGAGACACAAAGTCCTTCTTGGGTATGGCCAAAGGTAAATGAGTAGGCTTACTGGGTGAGCTAGGCACCATCAGTAGCTTTTTTTTGGAGCTAGTGGCAGCCCCTCTCCTAAAGACAGTGGGAGTGCAAACCTGAGGAACGGAACCCGAGCGAAGAGTCTGCTCAGTGGCAGCTGGTGCAGACAAAGGGCTAGCAGCAGAAGACGAGGCAGACGATGAGGAGAAACAAGACGAGAAGAGGTTTACCGCAGCCAGAGGATTCATGTCAGGTGGCGGAGCCACAGCGGCCATGCCAGGGGGCCCCTTCTGATGGGCCCGGACCTTCTGCTCCAGTGTTGTGAACTGGAGCACACGGCCGGGGTCGTACTTAAGTAGGAAACCCTTCAGGGTGTCCCAGCCACCTCCAACACGCACCATCACATGCTTCCCATGTAGCATCTGTAGATCAGAGACAATACATTTGCCGGCCAGAACATAAAACGCTTTATAAAACAGTCTTTAGTTAAGCGTTATCAGGGAGGCAAAGTAAAATTACTAAAAAAAATCTAAATAGGAGAATCGAGGCCCAAATAGTAATGCACATCTTTTAGCACTGTTAGTTTGAGAGACCGGTCATTGAATTGAGAGCTACTTAATACTGTAAAGCATGGCTGAAGCTCCAGCTATAACAAGACGAAGTATTGGCTAATAAGCTTAGAGCTTTCCAGCACTCGAAGGAGACTTTGCGGTTTTTGCTGATGTCTGCTCTCATGAGTATTTATCCTATTTTCTGTATCTGAGATCAGTATGTGATGAGGATGGGATTCAGTACGTGGACAATGTCATTTACAAAAATATCAATGGTTCCAACAAAACACAATACGATTGGATCAGTCATCACATAGTACATTAAATTATAATTAGGCTTCCTCTTTTTCTCTATTCCTTGATGTTTGATATAGTTGGTAATATTTAGAGTCTAACCAATACATATACAGAGTAAATACATACATTTTTTTTTTTGCAATTATCCCTCAAATGTGGTTATAAAACACTTGATAAAGATATGTAATTGCATATTCTTTTAATGTTTATGTTTTGTTTTACGTCTGTTCTAATGTTTTATGCTGATGTTTTTCTCTTGGCCAGGGCTCCATTGTAAAAGAGATATTTAACCAGGTGAGTCCCATTGAGATAGATAAAGGGATACTTTTCTTCTTTTAAAAGGCATCTGCATTTCTTCCCACGGATACCAATATATCTGTGATCGGCCCATAATCGGTCAATAAAATTGGTTGGGCTCTAGTAATATAAACTTTTTTTTAAATATATATTGCTCTCTGTTCAGTGTTACACTGGTGGCAGAAAACATATTTGTAACTATGATCAGCAGAATGCACTTTACGGTTTGTTCTTAGCTAGAACGATCATAGCAAAAACATTGCTATTCACAGCAAGATCACTGCCTTATTTACAATAAATTCACACATTATCTTCAAATTGAAGGGCTCATATGAGTCTAAGACAAGGTCTGCCAGTCTGTGACCAAGAGCAGGCCAGCATCAGCACAAAACAAAATCTCTTCCTTAATTCCATTAATTAATTCTGCATGATAACGTGGAGTAATGAGTAAATGATGGCTTACCCGAATGAAAAGGGTCTTGCCTCCCAGTCGATACCGTCCCTCTGAAAGATACTCGATGGAGACTTTGTTAGAGCAGTTACATGGAGGGTCGTGGATGCCCTGACCCTAAGAAGAGACAGGTGAGGGGGACTTTAGACATTCAAACTTTGCTTGCTCAGACTACGCTGTAAGGACTTTCCATTATAGAAAGTCCTGGCTCGCTGTACACCCTAATACTGGGATATTAAAATGTATTGACCAAGCCTGTTAGTTGTGTACTTGTATGCATCCATTTAAATTCTGTGTACAATTAATAGGTTTGGCAATTTACAGTGAAGCTATAAACTTTATCGTATCATAATCTGTAATTATACATATTGATACTGCAAAAAAGAATACTTTAACCACCAAATGTTATTGACCCTGTTGATTATTTCATTTGCTTTTTCAAAAAGTTGTGCTGATGTAACAAATTAAACTACATCATTCAGTCATATCCAAACTTGCTTCTAAGGACAATGCAAAAAAGTCCTTTGTTTAGTGGAGAGTCTGCACAGATCCACTGACTCAAGCAAGCCACTGTAGGCTGCACACATCCCTGCAGACCTGTCCCCTTCATTTCTTTCTCTCTCCAGGACTTTCAATGAATTGGATGCTGGAATAACTTGACCCTTACCCCGGGTTGAAAGAGGCCACCGTGTTTGCAGCACACGCTGATCGTCTTGACAGCTGGTGTAGGCTCCTCAGCCATGAGCAGTGTCTCCTCCAGCTCAATTTCCTTCTCCAGCTTCACCAATAGTGGGGGCTCCACACCATACCTGAGGGGAAGAGAAATGTATGGTTATAATACTAAAAAACAAAACAACGTCTTAATTGGCCAAGCACTTTCTTGACCAAGTTACAAAATTGAATAATGGGAGAAGATAAAAACAGAACCTTCTTTGGATTCAGGGAACCCCTAAAAACTTGGCCAACCCACAAAACAAGTGGTGGAGCTAGGTCATGAAAGTAATGAAATATTATAGCATCAATACATAAGTCAATTCTGGAAGAGCAGTTATAGGTTTACATTAAGAAGATTACTTTTCTAGAATATGAAACATACTTGGAGACGATGCGACCTATCGCCAGGAGACAAAGGCACACCTGACGAGGCTCCTTGTGAAGGACTGGGAAAGAAAACAAATCAGTTCTCCATCAGTGCTTTGTTATTAACAACTACTAACTAACGGTTGGAAATTCTTTCTTTTGAACGATTTGATTTATGGCAATACATGCATGGATGCATAGTGAGCCAGACAAATTTGCTTGAGGTTTGTTCAAAACGGAGCCAGACAAGGCCCATTTGGGGCAGTGTTTTGAAAACCTTGTTCGATAAGCCGTTTTAAAAACGCATAGGAGTAATGGCTAAACTAGTAGGCAACTTTAGATGATTAAATCCTACCCAAGATCCTATTAAGTGGTAAAGCTTAGACAATGGTTCCACAGAGTGCATCTGTTCTGCCTGGTCGTTAAGATTTTAAAGCTCAGGTCCAGTTAATCTGATTATGTCTTACAGTATATAAAAGCCCCCTTACTAGGTAAATATCAGTCCCATAGGACACGGCTATATTGTAAAATTTCTTGGAACTCTGAATAGGCAAACGGGGTTCCACACATTTTCCATTTCAAAATTCTATACTTTTACAGACTCAAATTTCCATACTTTGGTAGATTTTCAGACCATATTTGACATGAGTACAAAACAGCTAGATATTTATTATATAAATAAATGGTTTTAAAATCCAACCTGTAACATGTCTGTTACTGTTGTCATTTAGCCTATGCTATTATGTTGTCAAATAATAGTGATTTGACGGGGGGGATTTCCCTGGCTCTGGTTTTCCTGTGCTTAGCACTGCACTGTAAATATCCATCCCTGACTGGGATACATTGTTTTGTAAGGATTCTTTTAGAAAACTATCATTCATGCAGAATTCCTGGTCAATCTGGAATTTTACCAACTCAGCGATTCGGCATGTAGGCCTACATTTGTGTACATTGCCTATATATTTAACAGGCCACTGTGTCGATCTAATATAATATGGTAACGCTATTGCTTGTTTGTCTGTTTTCGCTAATGGTTACTACTGTTGTATACGCTCTGTCATGAGGTTGGTTTTGTAGTAGGGGGGGAATGTCATGCGTTTTGCACTCCCACCCCGTTGTCACATCAGTGATTCCTCTAGGATTTTTTCCAGCAGCGGGGAAAGGGTTTTGTTTGTACCTGCGTGGTGCACTCACATCCAAACTAATTTCTGTCTTCTTGTCTAATAAAGGTTACATGTAGGCCTATAGTATGTCTATGCTGTCACCATATTCCGCTGAAGTGCGTATACGGCTTACAAGTGTGATGATGCGATCATTAGTAAGGAAGAAATGCATTTTGGTAATAAATGTGCTGTTTTGGTGAGAACTCTCCCTCTCTCCATGCTGTTTGATTGTCGATTTCTAAGGCTGTTAACTTTTGCAATAGCCTAATGTAGGAGAGGACACAGCTAGCTAGGCTGGTAGTTCGCTTTTTTTCCTGACGAGGGAAGGGGCTGTTAGAGGACCACGCTGCGCGTTATTGTTTGCGAGTGCTGTTGTGAACACGTTGTTCTCCTTGGCGGGGGCTGACTGGCCATCGGGAACTTTGGGAAGACTCCCGAACTCCAAACACGTACATTTTATTTTTTTCATTACTGGCAATTTTTCTGGAGTACCGCACTGAATTACACTCCCCGAAGGGCCTAAGTCCCTGTTACGTGGTAATTCAAACATGTTTCACAGTTGCTGAAGTATTATCCAGTAGTCGGGCCTATTGTTTGCGGTCAGTGCGGATATACTCTTATGAACATAATAATGTTGTCCTCTGTGGTAGTTAACAAGCATGATAGTTGGTCAAATATTAGCCTTCCCAATCCTCAGCCTTACCTGCTGCCTATGCCAAGGCTTATGAGTCACGGTTTGCTACTGACTTTGATTATTATCTTAACTGTTTACATTATGTTACACTGTCGAGCTGTATTTATGCTTACTATCGTGATGTTAGATATTTATATTTTAGAAAACAAAATAAGGGAAGTAAGGTCTGGAAACACAACATTTCCATAGTCTTTTTTCTTATGTCCATACTTATCCATGACCTGGAAATTACTCGAATCAAATTCCATACTGCGTAGGAACCCAGGGCACAAATGGGGGTGAAAACCGAAAAGAATTTTGATCCATTCAGTCAGATTTAACCACGACGAGTTTGTAGGAGACTTGCCAGAATTCCTTAGGCTTAAAATATCCCTAAATCCCTACCTAGGCCCTCAGACTCAAACAGGTAGGTTTCCTCCACTCCAATGTGGCGACACCAGGCCAGGAAGTTGGCTGTGTTGTCACGTGCGAAGAAGGACCCTGGAGACGCGTCTCTCTTACACGCCACCTTCCTCCTCGGGAACAGCTGCCCAACAAAAACAATGGGTTTGAGAAGGTGTACTTCTACATACGCTAAAATCATCAAAGACTCACATTTTAAAACTGAGTTTTGCTTATTCCCCCAAAAATTCTGATCCGAGTAACATTTTACAGAATACATGTATTACACATGTATTTAGGCTGTTCTCATCCGAAGTATGTATGCTTCTATTAAACCATTCTTCATGCAAAAATAAGAAAAATAAGGCTGGGTTGTATGGTTAAGTGATGGCCAGCTATCGAGGGCCCCAAGCCTCCCAAAGGCCCTTAGAAAAGTATTGCGTACCACAGTAGACAGTCTTCAAATGATTGATTGCCTTGCTTATGTGTTATTGTTTTAAATGGTGGAGTACAAACGAACAAACAGGAATATCATCATTTCCCAGAACCTAATCAGAAACTGATTAGCTAAACAAACAAGCCCGGGATGACAAGAAAATGAAATGCTTTATTCTAACTGGAACACAAACACTATTTTGATGGAGAGAGAAAATAAGATAGCAAGGTAACATTTAAAAACAGTACTTAAATTGTAATTGGAGAACCAAACTAGAAATTCTTATTTAAGTTGAAAACAGATTTATTGCGTTAAGTTTCAGAGTATCGGACGTACATTCCATGTTTGCTGAACAAGTACTGCTGATCTTTGCCATTAAACCATTTCCAGCTTTCATTCAGATTCTTCATCATCAGTAAATGATCAGGTTCTACAATAGAGATTAAATTGCGGCTGGATGCAACAGTGGCATTTCTGGTCCTGAGAATAGTATGGTCGCTCTATTGCACAACTCACCTTAATCAGGTCAGAGGCACAACTTTGGCTGACTATGCTCTGAAGAACTTCAATCAGCCGGCACAATTTCACCCCATTATTCAGCTCCTCCATGAAATGCTCAGCTCTAACTTCCTCGCCTGATTGGAAGAGGGAGAAAGCTTTCAAGACTCATGACATACAACGCTCATTATTGTAAGATGTAAAAAGAATGGTGTGTGGTAAAAATAAATGTAAAACCTATATAAACATTTCAACGGTATTACAATTATGTATAGGCGGTTGAATTTGAATTTACAAAAAGTGCTTGACATGGGCAAACTTCAAATCGCTTTAATTAGTAAATTTGAGTTTTGCCACAAAACAATTGCTTTTCTTTCAAATTGCATTGACTGTAGTGTAGTCTATCCAATGTGTCTTTCCACTAAAGACAATTAAATAACCAACCTGACATCATTCTAACAAAAAATGTAACACATTTCACGTATTATGTGAAGCCAGACTTTGGAATTTATTTTCGGAAAACAAACTTTTATAATGAAACAAAGCCGTTAGGTTTCAAATCAGCACTCACATATAACTGGTTGGAAATAGGAAGGAAAAAGCAGTGCTGCCACCAAACTCAACCCTTAACATATGATTATAGTAGTACAAGTGAAGCAAAGACAAGAAGGTTTTGGAGTTGATATATAGCACATAAGTAAACCAAAACAAACCTAAAATCATAAATTTTCATTTTACCAAGCATGCCAGTGAGCCAGATGGCTAGGTCTTCCTGCATGGGCACCAGGGTTGCCTCGTGGCGCACAGCTAGCCACTGGTCGTACTGAAACACATCTGTTAGGCCAGGGCCTTGGTGCAGGGTCCGGAGGCTTAGCAAGGGCGCCTCAAACTGCTCCCCAAACCCAACCTGGAGAGAAAAGGAAAAGCGTTGGAACGTGATTTGCCATTAAGGGTAGTCAAGTCTTACAAAAGTGGTCGATCCAAAACACCCAGTATAGATACTGTATGTATGTATGTATGTATTTTTTTTTTAAAGCACACACACCAACTTGTACTAATCAAGCTGGACCCTTTGTCTTTATTTATTACTCAATTAGGGACAATTGAAGTCAGATACTTGTTGATAAAACCTTTCTGAATGTTCTGGTGTCTTTAAATTGGCTTATAGCCTGATGCTATGGTCATTAGGTAGAGACTTAACTGTGATAGATAGATGGAGTTAGATCACTTACCTGAACGCCAGTCTGCACAGCCATGGCTGCGTTTAGAGATTATTCACTTCTTCATTCTGTAAATGATTGAGAGATTAGTGCAGCACAGACTAAGGTGTTTCAGGTAGAACCTCGAGTCAAGCTAGATAGTCATACTTTTTTTAAACGGATATCGTTCACTTCTAGGGCCCTTATGCATGTTTTGATAGATTACAGAATATTCACTGGCGATTTAGACAATTTTGTCCAATAGGGAAAAACTACAAATACATTTTAGCCATGCGAAGCTAAATACAACATAAACACAGATAAACAATAAAAAAAAAAAGTGTCTAACACTTAGCTACAAAAGTAGTTAGTCTACCAAGATGTGATTAAAATCTGATTACATAAAAAATATATATACACATACTGTCAAAATAAACAATGGTTTTATATCAGTAATACGTTTTTCAGATCGGATTTAAAATATGTATGGATTTGGACAGCTCGCTTGGTGAGCTTCAAGGTATCTTTGCCTATGAGATGGGCCTATATGGAACTATCATACAAACAATGTACTGAAAATGTCACAGGTAACTTGCTATATACAGTATGTTGAATAATATTACTAGAGTAATGGTTTGTCATTCACTATGGTGTGCAATGTCCATATAGGCCCATTTGCTCTTCGCTTGGGAGTAAAGCATAAAGTGGGTTTTGAACTAAAACATTTTTTACTAGAACCAACTAAGACCGCTTGCTCAAGAAGGCTGGTATTATAGAGCTTGCATGCAAACAACCTCACACTTCATGTTTTTTTTCGAACAGTGTAAAACAGTGCTGTCCTTGGGTTCATCATTCAACTATAACTTCAATTGGGTTTCATGCAACACAAAACCAATAAATGCATTCTCCATTGGTGTAGCATATTGGTGAAGACATTTTAAGATTTAGATTAGGCCTACAGATTCATTTTGTTTTCATTTCATTATTTGCCTCTCGTAATACGTAATTCTTAACTAAACCGAACAGCAATTGATCCCAAACCAAATGGAAGCAATGATCATTCATCGGAACATATACATTCAACTAAGGATATGGACTAGAACTAAAATAAGACTTGTTGTACCCTTTAAAGCTAAAGTAGGCAATTTTCTTTTAAACCCCTTTTTTTTGCAAACAGGACCACTTCTTGCAGAAAGGCATTTCTTCCTGCCTGTCAATCACATATGGTGTATGGCTGTTTTTTCCTCCACCCTCACTCATTAGTAGGTACTGTTGAATTACAATAGTTTGAACCGGTGGCACTGGTGTTAAGTCTTTGAGCTATTTTGCTAACATTCTTCAGATTGGCTGAGATATTTACAATTCCAACAGTGTTCACTACAAAGAAAAATAAGAAAAGAAAGACAAGCAGAGAAAAGGGAAACGTCAGTACAAACACATGACTTATATTTTATCCAAACCTACTCAGATCAGACAGCGCACACGCATGTGTGAGCATCATTTACAGGGAGGGGCTTTGGGAGAGAGCCAAGAAGCATGGGGTCAGTTATAGTTGCGTTTAAAGTTCTTACTTACCAATTGGACCTACTGCAGCTTCTAGAAAGCTGTGGCTCATGAAAGGGATAATCACTTGGATAAATCGTGCTTGTGCCAATGACTCAGCAGCACACACAGAGACAGCCATTCAGGTTGCAAAACATATCTAGGAATCAGGCGATGTAAAAACAATCTTATTTATGATCACTATTATTAAATGATCAAAATATATTTTAACAGGCCAAAAGCATATTGTTCTCCATTTAACATTCTTCTAAAATAAACATGAATATTTTGTCAAGATTCGATACTACTAAGAACTGACAGAGCATCAATTGATAGCTTTATTCAACAACATAAATTAGGAAGACCAACCTCCTCCCATGGCAAATCCACGTGATAGATGCATGACTACTCCTGACCCTAAAACTGTCACTGATGATGTTGCAGAGAGCTACAAAGATCAATGGCCAGCGACATTGCTCGCTTAATGGGAATGACCATGTATATCCAGTTGATAGTCTCATCTTTTTCCTCACACATCTATAGTGGGAATGACCATGTAAAACCATTTACAAGAGAAGACATGACAACCAGCTAACAGGCTGTGTGGAATGAGAAAGTGCAGAACTTTCCCTTCAGGCTAGAAACCATATACCTAACCCTCATAGATCTTCATTAGGTAGTTAGTACCCACTCCATACTGAGAGCCAAGTCAGCTGACTGGATGCTCCCAGACCTCAGTGTTACTGAGACAGAAAATGAAGGAGCAAACGGATCAGGAGAAAAATGACACAGGGAGGGGGAAGAGGAAGAGAGAATGAACGAAACAAACCAAAAAAAAATGATGGTTGAGGGGTAGAAGAGAAGAATCTTGACATATGAAAAGGTTTCCCTTAGCATAGTCTATTGTACCACCCACCCCTTCCCTCCCCTGGCTTGACCTTCAAACAAAGCGGCCATTGTTACATTATGAGCTCACCCCAGCCAATCCAACGGCCTGCCTGACAAATTATCACAGAATAACGACCTCCGCAAGACATGGCTTGGCAGAGAGCAGGCCATTCCATACCATTGCCTCATCCTCAACAACATCCACAAAAGCAAACTTTGATGACACCAAGTTGTGAAGTGAGATCCACGGTTAATCAATTATATTTTTTTACAACCTATGTTGTGGGTGTTATTGGACAAAATTTGGTCAGAAGTGTTGCTATATTGTTTTTCAACTTTGTATTCAAAATCAAAGCTGAAACCATGTCCATCAGTCAGACATCTGCCTTCCAGAAACTAGAGTCTAAGTGGGGGTATTGCACCAAGCAGGGTTACTTGGTTAGCCAAGTAACTTTTAAAATAGGATGCATCAACTTCTATGATTATTTGTAAATGAATGGCAATAATCAATACTTTTGACTAAAATGTATTGTAGTTTCGCTAGTTAACTACATAAAAAAGGCAAAAACGAAATCTTGAATCACTATGCAAACGCGATATGTAGTTGAACTACCAACTAGCTACTGCAAAATGTAGTTAAACTGCATGTAGATCACTATTCCCTCTTTCCTTAAACCTCTATGTAGCCCAAAACGCAGGGGAGGTGTGCGCACGTAAATGAACGACTAAGTGGGAGAGTGTGTTTGTCAATAGTAGTAACGCGTATGTCCACATGTTCCTCACGCTAGTCATCTCTTAAGCTCTGGCCAGTAATCATTTAAGAGGATCAGAGTTCCAGACATTGACAATCCCCACTTCCCCCCTCATCACAACATAAGCCACGTGGAGCATGCATGGATCCTGAACAGTAATAGTAAGACTGCCTGACGTGTGTTCGTGTTGTTGGCAGAGATGACTAGTGTGCGCTGTAGGTTACTCAAGTAATTTCGTTTGACACTACATTATAGGCATGCAGTGTATGTACTTGATTGGACTAATGTGAATTTCAAAACAAACACATTAGTCCCTACCCTCCAGTCAAGAATGATTTTGTGTTAAACCACTCCTGCTGATCTCAATGTCTGTCTGGACTTAAGTTTGTGTTCTGAACGAATCATGTACGTGTATATATAGGACTATTGCTTCTTTGAAGTTACCTGCAATATGAACAAAGATAGGAGAGTACAGGTCCACAAAATTCATCAGGTTTGATAACTCCTTGGCACAGCATAAAACTACTTATTTACAAATGTATTCAAAAAAAGCAGCTCAGTTTTTAGAACTGACAACCTTTAAAGAGAAACAATCATAAACATTGACAATAAAGAGTTGGACAGAGAAACATTCAGCAGTGAGGTGCTGCTTAAATGGTGCAGGAGACAAGAGTTGATGGCCCAGTCAATATAATTATTTATTTGACCAGTGGGATCCTGCATGCTTGACCTCTGAAAGAACCATTTTAAAAGGCGCAAATAGAATGGCCTACCGATTTTATTTTAAATGTTGTCATTTGCCAATGTTTAAATGTACTAAGTCTTCAGACAAACATAAGCCATACCTACTTCGCATCAAAATTAATCGCTTGTTTGTCCTCCTGATAATCCCCCTGCTCTCTCCCTGGTCTGTAAATTCATTTTTACTTCACAAAGAAAGGCTAATCCAAGACATCATTACGAACCCGTTTTTATCCATGCCAGGTCAACCGGCATATAGGCTAGTCCACATGGACGTATAGCCTAATTGTTATATATCCCGAAGTTTCCCCTGATGAAAAAAAATCAGATTTGAGCTAGAAATCAATTGGATTGAAATCAAGATGGAAGAAATCTGGATAATCCTTGCATGCGTTGATTCTGATACATACTCTCTAAACTCTATTGGCTGTTTTTTTAATGGGACTACATCATCATTGTTTTAATGATTCATATTACCGTTATAGTGCCGAACCCTTGTGTAGCATGTCGTTAAGGCGTTAACCTCCTTTATTAAGCCTTTCAAACAGCCTACTTGGTAGATAACCTGGGGCATATCAAGCAACAGTCCGCCCAATTGTTTCAAACAATCTCAGCCTCACCTGCGTGGTGGGTTTTTAAGTTGTGGAATAAAATATAATTCCAATGATTGTTAAGAACGAGTTTGCACTGCAACTATGCAGCCACAATTGTTTTGTTGTTGAACCATAGGGTACATTACAATTCCTGATAAACTAGGATTTGTTTTCACTATCGACTAAAAGTGGTCATATCAGGGTGAAAGTGAACTGTTGCACAAACTGGCGTAGGTAGACCCTACAGATATTTCACATAGGCCGACAGGCAACTTGTAAACCACACACACATGAACAATATCATGTAATTAAAACACGAGTTATGAGGACGGGGAAAATGCCCCCCAAAAAGGAAGACTGAAAACGTTAGTCGTACCGTTGATAAGTGTTTCATTTTACCAATGACGTAACCAAACAGCACAAAGAAAAGGACCTTCAATTTTTTTTGCATTAACTACTAAGGCAAACATTGGGGGATACTTGAAGCGGAACGTGCCATATGTTTTGAATCCGGGCTCAGTGTGGTCGTGTAGGCAATATGGTGCGGAGCCGAAGAGAAAAATTAGGAAGAAAAGATAAGTCGAAAAGGCTGGCTTTCAACCTAAAAAGTTTGTACTCACCAGCATTGCAATACGTATAGGACTTTTTCAAAAGATATCCATTGCATAAGCCTGCATATGGCAGCATAGCCTACAGTTGTAAACTTCCCGTTACTTTACAATAAGGGATTTTACTCACTTCCACACTTGTTAACATCCATCGTTGCCCTGGAATGTGTTTGGTGATATTGTTGAAAATGGACGCAGGAGTTTGAAAGAGCCAACCAGCAGGCTCTCCTGGAGAGCCCAATGAGAATGGGGCGTGGTATAATTGCTCAAGCACCAGGTGGGTGGATTCTAGAGTCACCTGAGTCACCCAACTTTATCTTGCAAGGATATCCGGATATTAAAGTAAGAAACCCTGATAGAGAAATAGGCTATGTGATATAGGCTATCTATCCGTAATTTAGCGATGCTCTTTTTGAATCCCCAAGTGTAAAAACGATCTGTTTAATTCACGCCACCTATATTGCTTGTAACTATTGTCTGGATTCATCGTGTGCACGTCAGCACTATGGAGGTAGATTTGTGTCTTTAAGTTGAGCGCCAAACTTTTTTTATTTGCAAACAAAAATAAATATCCCAAAGGCAAAAATGATCTTTAAAGGTTTAAAGAGACCATGCTTTTATTTTGCAATCAAGTATTATATAATCGAGATAAAAACTTTACGCATTATATTCAAAAATAATAATTATTATACATTTAAAAAACGTGTTAAAAGATTGATATGCTGTCTAATGGTTTGCCCTTGGTGCCATTTTTTTTTGCGTTTTTGCCATGCAATGAGGGTCACATTAGTGTCTTTTTGTGAAGTGCACAACGTTTTCCATGGCGAACAAAAATTATTATTTCGAGACTAAAAACATGGCAAAAAAGTTAGAGGCCAAAAGAAAATGTTGCCATCAAATATTACATTATCGAGATCCAAACGATATTCATTACAATGAAATATAATTATATTCCAAAAACAAGTAGCTTTAAATGTTTTGAGAAGAAAGAAAAAAATCAATATAGAGCTCCGGGCGTCACGTGACTTTTTTTGTTTATGCCGCCATTGTGGCAGTAAAAAACAAACGAAAATTAATGGCGCAAGCGTGAATTTCCAGTGTCCAAGTACGCCGTCCACCTAAATCCCAATTATATGGAGCGATATGTTGAAAAGATTTATAGATTAAACATTAGTGACCCTTTCATATATATTTATTTTTTGCATAACTTTTATCAGCCCGACAAAATCCACGCGATGATTCATGGTTCGAACTTTTTTTTTTCGAGCTTTTTGTATAATAAAGTCGTTAGTAACAGTAACCGTAATACAGACCGGTTAGAAAAAGCAAACATATTGATACAAATCAAAAGATATCAACGTTAAGAAACATTTTATTCCGTGACGTTACCTAACGTGAAGTGGCTACTAGTACTAGTACTACACAAGTGGAATACATTTCTTTCTACATCCCATCGTTACGTTTTCCTCTGTTCACTTCTAGCACGTTTTATGGCAGTAATCCATTTTTGTCTTCTTTCAGAATCTTTAGGAATACGATAAAATGCTCTCACTTTTACTCGTCCACGTTTGTTCTGGCACCCCGGCGCACAACAGCTGTCCACCATATTCACCGAAACAGGCTAATTTGGCTAGTTTTCCTGCCAATATGGCGGTTTTTAAGTTTGACAGTGGAACGCTGTGACTACGTGACGTCAACCGCCGGAGCTCTATAGGCTGCATTTCCCCCCTTCAGTCAGGCTGTCTAATGGTTGCTCTCGGGGACGTTTTACGTGCGATGGCGAACTAATTTTTTTGGATTGCGAATTAAAAAGTTTTGTTTGCAAACTCTTTTTCGTTTGCACTTTATACTTATACCAGTGGGCGGGGTTTAGTTGGTCATTGGTCAGACGTTTTCGAGTGTCAGTGCCTACAACCAATAAAGTTACACGTTTTTATTGGGCGCCAAGGAAGAATGACTGGGCCCAATGTTATTTGTCCTGGCGTGTATCTCAGGTGAGCCGTACTGGACATTCTTCCGTCCAACTGCTATACTATATAGGCGATATTATAGCCTATAGATTGCTTTATGCCATTACGCTAACTGCTAACTTTAACTAGCTGTCACCCTTGTGTTTTTAACGCAGTAGCCTACAATATCTGACCAACCACTAGATGTCTGCATTTTACAGTTAGCTTATTACACACAATTAGTCCCACAGTGATAAGACTGTGACTTAGCTGGTAACAACAAACAAGACCCGCATCTTAAATGAATACACTATGAAGTCAAAATGCTTTTTTTTTTTAAGTATTGTGTATGCTGTACCGATCTAGAAACCTTAAAGATCCAAGTAAGGCCACGCTCTACGTCAGCATGGGTTGCATTGATGCAAACTCGCTGGAACAGCCTCATAGTAAGGTGTGAATTGGGAGTGTCTACCTGTGGGCACAAACACGGAAGTGTTTGCCAAAACAGTTGGCTACCGCGGCTGCTTGTCATGTCGTCCACGCAAAATAATGACCTGTGGTAAATAGCTGTTTACTAATGCAGCACGATTTGCTGGTTTTGACACATGATAGGAAGGGCAAGCAGAGTTGGCGTCGCGCTCTGAATCTAAAAAGAAGCCAAATTGAGGGCGAAAATCCAACTACACTCTTAACACTCTTTCACCAACCAGCCAGATGGATTCAAGGGAGGTCGGCCAAGAAGTGGGAGACGGCGGTGACACGGAGGAGTTGACCTCAAGCACTGTCAACCAAATTCTCATGGAGTTCTTCATGTACTTTGGAAAAGCACTACTCGTCATTTTCCCTGTATATTTGATTGGATATCTTGGATTAAGTATTAGTTGGATGGTGTTGTGTATGTTGATGGTGTCTTCGTGGAAGCAAAACCGCAAGGGCAAAGATGCCCGAATTGGAACTGCCATAGATTTTTTGGATAACGAAACAACATTTATCACGAAAGAGCTTGAAAGCCTTAATATGGCAACTTGGGTAGGTCGTTGCTTTGGAACATTTCGTGGTATTTAAGTTTTGCAAAGTATCAACAGAATGTCCTAAAGTCTATCAGCACAGGATGATTAGCCTACATTCTTTATTAATTCTATTGTTTTCCTATTTGTTTTACAACATCCACCCTAGACACACCACACACCTCTCGTATAATATTAGTTTAGGCTTATGTGCGCCTTTACTCGCCATTCCCCATTATGCTTGTCTAGTCTTTCCTGTAATTAGGCTAAGTGATAATTGGACCATGTACCATATGTGCTGAGAACATGCAGCTGTTGTGTCTGTTAAGAAGCAATATGTGTGTGTGTAGGTATTTGTGATGACAGACACACATTGCATACACCTGGTGTGTAAAGACATTTCAGGTGAACTTAAAAGTGTTCTAGTACTTTCATTTCAGGCAATCATGGGAAGCCTTCCACGCCCTAATCTTTCAGATTTTTGGGGTATATTAAAAACGTGAGTCAGTTTTTGAGCCAGACAAGTGATTCATGTTTGGCAGGCTTTCTACATATTTCCTTAACACGAGAAAGCAACTATGTTGAGCTCATGGTTAAAGAAACTTGGCAGTGTTTCGGGTTATGATTTGGTTTGGCTAGTTTAGAGAAAACCGTCTAGGATATTTCACTCAATTGCAGCTTTTATATTGACTGTTCAAAGTAAAGTGTTACGGTTACCTGTGATAATAAAACAAAATCAAATCAATGGTTCAATCTCAACCACTTGATATTTATCCCGTCACAGTAGGCTGAGACATATAGGCAGACTGTGTTTACGTTTTCAGATCTGTGTGTTTCAATAACAACCAGAATTCTGTTCTAATCCACAGCTCAAAATAATTGAATGACAAGCGTGGTAAGCCTGAACTGTTAGGTTTCATCACCATCGTCTTATATATGACACTGATTAGCTGCCCTCCATCTCCCCAAGATCACCATCATAAATTCACTATAATCTTCCACAATCTTTCCCAGTTGCAGGAATGCACTACCAGTATAAGTGTTTTAAAACAGTTTTTTGTGATTTTCTATGCTCTAAATTGTGTAAACTTGCCAATTAATGCTGTATATATAATTAATGTATAAACAGTATATATACTTGTTTACAAATAGCTCTTTTTTTTACATTTCGCAAATCAATGGGGGCTTTCTGTCTGAGGCCCAAGTTACCTACAACAATTTTGTGGGGTTACTTTGCTAGTGATATTTAAGGAACCTTATAAAGTCCATGACAAACCCAACCAGTATTATAGAATACTTAAGAGGACTGAAGTAATTCCAGATGGTCATTTTATCTTTGCTTCTTTTATCTTTTTTAGGTAGGCCTGTATAT